>WBNH01008717.1:7199-22408 GCA_013401255.1 Urocolius indicus | reverse complement strand
CATTCTATGATTCTACGATCTTCTACTACAGTTATCACTACATGTCCTGGATTTGGCTGGGATAGGATTAATTTTCAGGACCCAGGACCACTGGGTTACATTCTTGCTCTTGTATTACATGTAAGGAAGCCATGATATTCCCTGGGGCTTCTCCAGCTGGAAAACTCCCAGAAGTGCTACCTTGGTCTAGGCCTCATTTCTTCTGCCCTTTTAAGACTATATCAGGGATGACAGTGCTCTTACACACATTAACAAACATGGTGAAAACATAGGGCTTATATACCAGTGTCCTTCCAGAGGCAAGGAAATGAATTGTTATAAAAATGCATAGCTAAGTTTCCTTTGGTCAAGCTGCAGATTAGTGGTTTGTCAGCAATTCTGAAGAGGCAGCGTGCGTCATTGCTGAGACTGGGAAACACAGTGCCTTCTATTCCTGTCATTTGCCTTCAGGCATCTACGTGAGTACCACCATTAGGAGCCTTCAGTGCTTCCTCCAGTCTGTGGAGAGAGAGCTGGTGACTGCGTTGCAAGGTCTGGCTCGCTTTCTGGTGGTGGCTGGAGTGACTTAGTTCCCAAATGCCTTCCCAAGTCGTACTTCTAACATTTATGAAATCACTATGACTGTGTTACCACAGCAGCAATCATTTATGCTTTTGGAGCTGCCTGCCGCTGCAGGGGAGATTCGGAAGAGCTCATTTTATTTTCAAAGGAATTTGGAATCCATCAGTGCTCGGTTTGAGCTCCTGGGTTTTCTGCAGAGCTCGGCATTCAGCAGCAGTATGCCGCTCTCATCAACTTTCCTCCTTGGAAGCAGCTGTGTGTTGAGACCTCTTTAAAAGTTTAAAGGCTGCTGTTAGGTTCTTCAGTCACATGAAAACTCTGTTGTAAAGTTCAGACTGGGCTCATTCGCAGATTTTTGACAAGACTCTCAAACAAATTGCAGTTAATTTATACTTTTGAACAGGAACTATGTGGGATTCAGTAATTTTGTGGGATTTCCAGATTTTTGAAATTTGGCTAGCTTTATGTTTTCTTCTGTGTGTGGGTCCGTGAAAGCATAAAGTTCATAGACATGGAACTATGAGAACTGCAGCTTAAGGAAATTATAGTTACTTGAAGGATACATCATAGTGAATGTTTTATGATCAAAGATTGTTTTGGGGCCTTTCCTACTGATCAAACTCTCAGCATCAGCTTGAGATGTATGTGTAAAATTAATTCAAATGTTTACTGTCTGAAAATTTTTCAGTTTATCTAAATAACCATGATACCTCTGCTTTTTTTCCCAGTAGTGGTAATATTTATTTTGCCATACAAAGAATGGTTGTGGAATTCTTTTGAAGACAGAGTACTGGATGTGAATTTACAAAATTGACTATTTGCAAAAAAAAACTTGGATGTAAATCTTACGTTATTTATTCTGAAAATGTTTTACAGAGAACTCCCTCTGAAAACAGGTCACCATCAGCAGTAAGATACTAGTGTTGATGCAGCTTTATCTCAGAGACAGAGAAAGACAGGCAATAAAATGAGATTATCAGTGGAAATTAAAGCATTCAAAGGAGTGAAGCATAAGAATGAACAATCTCTCTCACATGCCCTCAAAAGAGGATCTTTCAACTGGGTCTTCAGATAAGGAAAAATCTCTGCTAGAAGTGCAATTAGGAGAAATAATTGAATCAGTTGAACTCTGGGTCAGTTGACCCTGGACCTCATTGTAGCTTAGGTCTGATTCTGCCCTGAGCAAGAACAGACTGGGAAATATGACAACACACAGTCTTTGTAGAGACCAGATTCATCCCTTTCTAAGTCTGAATGCCACAGGTTGATGCACTGATACTTAATATTGCCAAACAGCTGGAGAGCTCAGATCTAGATCCAGATAGGGATCTACATGGCGTGGTTTGGATTGCCTTTATCCCTAGGGCACTGTAACGTGCTATTACATTCTTAATTTCCTTTGTTGCAGCTACTTACTCGTGAATTATGCATTTCTGTCAACTCCAAGCTCGGTTTCTTCTCTCCTGATGTAGTCTGAGAATGGTGACTAATATCTTATGTACTGTTGTATCATGAGTTGCCATGGGAATGAGTTTGAAATTGCAAATCTAAGGAAGTATCCTATCTAACAAAGAAGAGCAGGAAGTGGTGACACTGTGGGCAAGAAGTCTTATGTGAAAGTCTGCTGTCTGAGATTAATTTAGGTCAGCCTGCCTGTCCTGGTATTTCCTATCTTGTCTTTCAGCACACCACAAATTCTTACTTGAACTTGCTCTGATTGGGAATTATTTGTTACTTAAATATAGAATTTAGAGCCTAATTTCCTGTGTGTGTTTATAGAAAGTGTCTGTGACATAATTGCTTATGGACTGAATTTTTATTTATGTGCAGAAAATGGAAGAAAATATACCTCAAAGCAAAAATATATGAGGCAAAGATTCAAGAACCACTGAGAGAAATGTCAACAACCTCCTTTCTATCTCACTGTAGTGGATGTTCTGAGAAGAGTATAAAACCAGAGCAGTATTAAGAGTAATGCTTTCATTGTTAAGCTGTTGAAACAGTTCTTAAAATGTGGTGTAGGGACTTCCTGGGGCAAAAATTGTATATTTACCTTTGTATTTTATAGCCAGTGGTCTTCACTTCCTTCACCTCTAATGTGCTTCAAAATGACACAGTATTTTGCAGACTGGGAAAAATATCTCACTCTGCACAAAGTTATTTGGAAGGGTGGTGCAATCTCTGAACAGCTAGTATTATTATTTCCTAGTTAGTGACACTGCCAAGTGTGTAGGAAGCTGAATTCTTCCTGTACAAGTATTTCCCATAATTTGTACCTTAATTTCCACTATGCTAAATAAAATCACTTCCTATCCTGGGGTGGGCTTTTTTTGCTTTTTTTTTTCATGCTTTTTTGGGCATGTGGAAAGGCTGGAAAACGATATGGATAATGCAGTTGCCTTCAGTCCTTTTCCAGAGCTCTGGTCTGCATGTCGTGCAGGATTGTGCTGGGAATTTTCCCCCTCGTGTTTGAGCCCTGCGTATGATTTATAGGAGCAGGATGGAAGCCCTGACATTTGGAGCACAGCAGTGTCTATCGCTTATTTCCCAGTAGAACTTTAGACTTAAAAGATTTGGATGCTTTTCTTTATTAAATAGACTGAATACTTCAGTGTTTTCAACTCAAAGCCCATCAACATATCTCCATATTTTGTCAAGGGGCCCAGCTGCCAATTCTCAGTGGAAATGCTGTTAGCAGTGGTGGTAATCCAGCACGGTGGTCTAAGAAAAGGATAGGAGCCAGACATTTGTGTTCAGGCTCCAGTTTTCTCCATGCATTTGGATACAGTCACCAAAACCAAAACTTTAAAAAAAAAAGTCTCTAGTTTATGATAAAAAAGATGGTCACCTCAGAATCAGGACACCTATCCCCCACCTAAGCTTTGAAAATGCTCTTACCTTTGTAACTCTGTTTTTTGATCTGTCAGCAATCAACGATGTGCCAACTCTTACTGATGCTATATTTCTTAAAACAGACCTAACTATTTGGTGTTTGCAGTGTTATGGCTAAATCTAAGGAAGTAAAAATGCAGATGGTAGACTAGGTTGTTAATATTGGTCTGTAATTGCAAACTGAGTAGGAAATGTCATACAAAAGTGTACTATATATTTGAGACTTTAATCTCTGCTGTTAAATGTCCATCTCTCTTTCTTTCTCTCTCTCTTATGCATACACGTCCTCAGGCCTCATACTCTCTGCTCTGGCTCCCAGCACATCCCCGCTGTCACCACAGTGGCATTTGGCTGGCCTTGAGGTGAGAGAGGGAGCTGACAGTGTGCTGTATGGTGTCCTGCAGCTCTGCCCTGATACAAAACACATTTCCCACCTCCTTTTTCATGTCTCCCTTTTTGGAGTCTTCTCTCTTTCTCTACCCCTTGAGGACAGCACTCCTTTCCTTAAAGAAAAGTTTTCTATTCACATTACTAATTTTAACCTGATTATTGTTTGTGAAACCAATAATTGAAAGGAGTCGGTTATTGGTTAACAGCTTTAGTGGTAAATCAGTTCCAGCAGCTTGCTGTGCCTCTACTAGCATGATTCCACGTGCTTCTCAGCTAGAGTCTCTCGTCTCTCCCTCCTCCCCCCCTGCTCTCTCTCTGAGATCCTTTGCTGGGTCCATATGGTGTTGGGGATGTAAGCACTTCAGAAGATTGTTTCAGTATACAGTTATGATTCTAATTTTTTGTGTCAGCTTCTTATTACGAATTGTTTCCTGGCTGGAGGTGTGAGAGAGTAGGAGCAGGGATGATTCTCGACCGTGTGTGAAGTGAGGAGACAGCAGGCATCAGTAGCAGAAATAATACAATAACTTACCTGGATCATTACAATAGGGAGCAATCCCATTGGCCCCCAATTCCTTGCTAATCAATAGCTGTTGCTAGCTCTGGGGTTTATAGGATGAACCATGACAGTTTTGCTGGGAAGAAGCATCAGGATTTCAAACACAGTAAAAGTTGCAACTCAAGTTGGTAGAATGTAAAGATTTTTGATGACATAGAGAAGGCCACGTGAAGTATAAAATACAAATCTGTTTAAAAATAAGACCTATTCTAGGTAATGGTTCTCATTTTCTAGATTGTCTTGAGTTTAATTTTCACGAAAGTCTGAAAATACAGTGAAAATGTAAACAGATATGTTTCTACAATAACACAGAATAAGTTCCTGCTATACAAAAATTTGGTTTTATTTTATATTACGCAGAAGTGGATAATTATCAATAAGATCAGCAATGCAACCATATTTCCAAACAAAACCAATAATAATTGTGAAAGCTTGCATGACATTATTAGTAAGTGACCAAGATGCAGAATAATATTTGTGATTAGCCATTGCAAAAAAGTTAAAACTAAACTCAAAAAAGAATGAAAAATGTGAGGCAGAGTTTTGCTCAGGTTTAGCCTCTGTCCTGAATTGATCTTGTGTTGTAGCCTCATAATATCAGACATTATTACCATACTCACAATACCACACACAGCTCTCCCTAATGAAGCGCTGATGTACCATGGCTGATGGGAAAAACAGAGTCAGAGAGATTCCCTAGGGCAGGGAGGAAGTAAAAGCATCAGGCTGACTTAGCATGGAGCCAGGCCTGATCCAATGGAAATTATTAACTCTAGTCCAACACCAGCCCTCCTAAGCATAACCTGGTCACTTTGTGATTATGTGGGTTCACGTGTACTGTGTGCTCTTGTGCTTCAGGTCTTGCTGTGCTTATAAAATAAATAATAAGAACCAGAGCAGCCTTCTTGAGCATGGTATGCCTTAAGGAGGTGGCTGAGGGCTGCATTTGCTAGACTGTAGCATGCTGAGGCAGCTGGATGGAGGCTCCTGAAAGGCAATACTAGACATCAGAGTTTCCCAGCTGCGAGATGTGTGTGGGTTTTGGGCCTTATTCTCAGGTGCTTTTACCTCCTCCCAAACAACACAGGGATCCAAGGTGTCTAAATGATTAAGGTTAGAGATCTCACTTACTTATGAGTCAGGAGTGAGGTGGACTGGGTGATCTTGTGTATTGCACTTGCCTGTAAGAGAAAGCTTTGTGTTCTGTTAAATTTCAGATGAGCTCTGAGCTTTTCTGAAAGTAGTTAGGGAACAAATGAGTGTACAGAGTTCTTTTGAAGGAGAAAAGATGAGAGTGTTCCATGGAGACATATTAAAGTTGATCCAAAGTGAAACGATGACTTTACAGCCCTCAAGCAAAGTGCCCAAGACCATTTGTTTCATGCAACAGGATTGTGTGTGAAATATGAAAATGCATACATGACCTTCTTTTAAACTGCTGTGATTTATTGCTGCCAGAACCACGAGGGAATCAATATGAGCTTATGAAGAAATCAATGTCATGTGGGATTACAAAATGATGATAGGTCTGATGTATCCTTTCTGAAACCCTTTAATCACAAGAAATCTGCTGCTTCACTAGGATGTTGCAGACTGAATATCTCATCCACTCTGATTCCAAAAAGCCTCAGTTCTCTAAATGATTTTCAGGAAGGTGATGATTCCTTTTCCTGGTATTAGTGTTTGCGTGCCATGCAGTCTTCAGCATGCACTTAGATTTTGTTGTCTTGATGTCTTTGAGTTGCTGAGAACCTTGAATTATGCTAATTTCATTTTATTTGGCTCAGAAAACCAACCCAATTTACCCTTTTTAGATTATACAGCAACCTTTATTTGCTTTGCTCTGATAAATATGCTTTAGTTTAAAAGCTACTATGTTCTTTCATATTTATAATGTGATGTGTGTTTCTCCCATTTTCCCCATCCTTGTCTATACCTTTGTTCTGCAGCTTCTGTCTTCAAGTGACAATTCTGAACCAGAGGAATTATGGAGAGAACCAAAAGTTTTAATTGTTTTCTTCAGAAGACACTGTTGAAGCAAAAACTCACTTTGAGTGGAAAAATGTGACAGCACAGCCTTCAAATCATAATACAATTAATTTGTTTGAGGAGGTACCATAGCAAGACTTCTGATTTTCATTCCCTGTTGGTGTTTCTTACAGTACAGGAATAAATCTATCTGATGTTTACAAGTAGGTTTTTTACTGCTTTTTCCTGTGTGCTTCTATGAACAACTAGTGCAACAAGTTGCATGCCTGAAACCTTGACATAACTCAAGCAGGCATTGTTTTCCACAAATACTGAGGTATGAATCTCAAGATACCAAAATCACAGATTTCTTTCAAAAGTCTTAAGTAAGTTTTGATCTAAGTGGAGCTCTGACCTACCCAAGAACTAACTTATAAAAGTATTGCAGTACATGAGCCACCAAATGTCTCTAACTACTTGCTAAAACTAAAAAGTGGTCTACTTTGCACCATGCAGAGCTAATTTTTGTGGAGGTTAACTGTACAACAGCTTTGGGAACACTAGTGGGTTGTCAGCCCACGTTAGCTATGATGGAAAGTGCCTATGAGACAGGTGTAATACATGAAGTTCGTGTCTTGTTGGGAGCTGTGTCATGGCACGTACGCAGCCTGGAAAGCATGTGGCAGCCTCAGTGATGTGCTGCTATAAGGATGCCTAGGATCAGACCTTCCCACCCACTGAGCCACAGTCATGCTCCACTGCCACATCTCACCCATCCTCAAAACCTGCTATGATTTGGGGGTGGTTAGTGGCAGTAACCTAAATGTACCAAACTTGACTCTTGCTTTCTTGTCACTGAGGCCATCAAAACATGATGATTACTAGACTGGATTGAAACTAGCTATTTCAGGAACTTCTCAGCTCTTCTACATCTGTCATGGCAGATTTCTCTGTTGTTATATAGAGTCCTGCGCTATCAGCCTGGGATAATGTTTCTACCAGAGATGCTGGCTGATTGCCTTCAATAATGAAACTGTCTTTGGTAGCATGTTTCCCTTCTTGCCAGAGAGAAGGAAGATGACATTTATTTCCCTGAAGCTTCTGGTTGTAGGTCTTAGAATAGACAGAATTGTTTTTACCTCTGACAAAAAGCAGTCAAGATTGTGTATGACAGGCTTGTGTCCTGTATATATCGCGTTAATTGTATATGCATCTCAGCTTGAGGTGAGTCTGGCGTGACTCACCATTACTTTGTGTATGACAAACAGAGATTTCTTTTCCTCAAAATGAATTTTAGTCGTGCTTAAACTAGATTAATAATTTTAAGTCAGTGTCCAATGTTTTGATGAAAAATCAAACCCTGTAATGTTTGTTGTTCTTGCCATGTGTTATTGTTCTTGCCACTGTTTCCAGTCAAACCCATGAGTTTGTTTTAGTTTTATTTTCACATGAAAGTGTTTCCTCAAGACCTTAACTTGAAAGTGATTTTTTTTTTGAGTCCAGTTTAGTAATGTACTGTCTTTCAGTAGGGATGAAATAAACTCAGGACTGGCCTTAGGGCAGAGGAATTGCTTGAGAGGTTGCATTTTGTTTCCTCTTCCTCTGCACCCACATTCCGCTTGTGTAAACAGAGCAACTGGATCTGAGGAGCTGACGTCCACATGAAGCACATTTCAAGTGCTTTACCTTGAACTGCTTCTAATCTGGTCCTGTAAGATGTGTACGCGTAAATTCTGGGAGTGCGGTAATTGTGCTGCTGGAGTGGATCTTCCAATTTAGTTTCATAATCCAGTTTGTGAGCTCTAAGCTGTTCAAAGTGCAAACCAAAGCATGGTAAGTGGGATGATAAGGACATTTTCTTTCAAAAGCTTCCTCCTGATTTGAAACAGAAAGCTGGTGTGATCACACTTCCTTTATTTTGTTCAGTGATTCCTGACACATTATCCTCTGCCTGAATACCCCTCTCATACTTAAATCTTCAGAAATGCAACAGTGATCTCATGAAAACTTAAGCATCTCAGGCCTTTACACAGTAAAGGAAAAAAATATATAATCTAGTGTTGTAAGGAGTCATGTGCAATGTGTGTTAAAACTGTAAATGGTTGTCCTCCTTGTGCTTCAAATCATTTATGTCACCTGGAGCAAATATCTTGTATGCAATTATTATCAGTTCAGGATGTGGACTAATTTTCATATATTTAATGTCCTTTAACAGTAAATTTTTCAAAGCCTTGTATCAACTACTCTTTTTACATGCTCTAGATTTTCCTTCACTTACATTACATCCTCATAAACTGTATTTTTTCCCTGTTTTAGCTTATCACCTCTAAAATAGTCACCTTCCTTCTGAGATAAAAGCACAGATGAGAAAAGTGTGATGTGTCTTTCCACCCCAGGCGAATTTAAATTTGAAAGGTGTCTTGTTAAATTCTGGATTTTATTGATCTATCACAAGTTTAAGTAGCGCTACAAAGAGCAGAGTGCTATATTAGCCATATTTTACTGTGTTGTATGTGTATAAGAAAACTACAGACTAGCATGCTTGGATGTTTCTAGTATGTTAAATATATACAACAAACAACCATTAACAAGTTTTAAAACTGTGATGCTTATTCAGTCCAGTCAGTGCTCTTGAATGTGAGCCAACATTAATTCAAGCCCAGTTGATCCTAATAAGTAACTAAGACTCTGTTTCATAAACATGCAATTCTAGCTTGTTATTTCTGGCACTGCCATTAAGCAAAAGTCTCTGCCCTCAGAATGACAGAATTAAGGGATTAGGGATAAACTGAAAATTGTGAATAATTCCCAATTTCTTCCCTTCTCTTTTCCCCACCAAAGGTAACTATAGAGGGGCTCAGTAATGGCTCTCAGTTGTACACCTTTTCTTTGTGAGCTATGCACAGGAGTGTGATCTGGCAGTGCAATGGGATTTGCTCATATGAGTAGAGTTAGTGGGATTAGATGTAATGTCTGATACTTTCTATTATCATCATAGGTTCACCAGGATAAAGCACCAATGAGTGCACTAAATGCTACTTATATTTATCCATCCTGTATGGGGATCTTTTAGTGCCTCTCTAATGTGTGTTGTCCCAGTATGTATTTCTTTTCAAAAGAAATTGATGACATTTTTTACTGAGATGAAATCAGTGTGATTTCTTACCCGGGTCATTCAGATAATCTGGAACATGTGTTATACTTGTGCCTTAAATAGATTTTCTCTTCTATTTCTCTGATTTTGCACAAAGATATTTTATGAAGATCTTGTGGAAAAAGAGAAACTTTACAACAAATTTTCAGGAGATGCATTTTATTACGTAAAATTCACTAATGTAGGAGTTAAGATCAGAATAACATAAACTGAAAACCAATGTGTTTCTCAATGCAAACATTTCTTACATGACCTTTATCTCTACCATGCCGCTGGATTTCTCATGTAGATGTTGAAATCCTAGAGCAGCAGAATATAAGTTCAGGACTATCCTTTTGTGGTTTTGTGCAGTGCCTAGTCGCTGGTGTCTTTGTCTGTCTGAGCTTCAGGCATTATGGAAATATGGAAGAGAGTAAGAGGTAAGAATTCACCTTATCTCTCTCCTGCAGTGAGAATTACTTGCTTAGGCTCGTAAATTCCGTGTTGCTAACACAATCCTCTACTCAAACTCTAAACTTTCTTGCTGATGCTACAATATTCATATAATGCTGTCTTATTGTTGCAGCATCATGCCAAAATTTAAAAAAAAGAAAAGAAATCTAGTTAAATTAAAAATTGGGATCCTAATAGCTTTACAGACTTGCTGTCTTGTTTATTCAGTGTCAGTGAATGGCTGTGTTGTTCAGCAGCACTCATTATTTTTTTCTCAAGTGGTTGCTGATGTCATTGTTCTGTGCTTTCTTTTCTTTTCATGTGCAATTGTTTTTATGGAAGCATGTGGGGAGAATTCTGTGCACACAGCTGTGTGAGGAACAAATTCAGAAAAGGCCAAGTCAGTTTGCAAGAGAAATCAGGTGTATTACCATCAAGTTTTGGGTCAGTAGCAGGGCACCAAGGGATTTGGCTTTCTTGAAAAACAGACTAAGGCTTTTAATTTCTGAACAGAAGGGGGGAATGTGTGCAACCCGCAGAGACTGGAGTCTCTCCAGGCCTATCTAACATAATGAGAGAATTCTTTGTGAAATGCATAAAACGATGACATTTTAGTGGTGAGGGAAATATTTGATTACTTTTTCCATAAACTAAAATAATTGGAATGTTCTTTTGCAATCTTGTTCCCGGTAAGGACTAGGATGTGTAACCTCACCATATATCTACCTCAGAGACATCTCCAGGGCAGTTTGTGGTGACACAGAAAAATGGATTGAATAGGAAAAGTTACAGGCATGTTCGTCTGGGAAAATATCCAGAAGATGGATTCAGAGTCATGACCACAAGTCTGAGGAGAGGAAAGATGGTCTGGGCAAAGTTTGGTGAGCGCTGGGGTGGCCAGTGTGATAAGAGTGAGTGGCTGGCCCAGTCTGGCATGTCATGTGGCTATTTACAGAAGGGAGCAAGTTGCACACTGCAGGCTGACACACTGGGGCAACACAGCACAACCCTAGTCCCAGGGAGTGAGATCTGGTCCCAGTCTGTCTGGACCAACTGGAAAAATGGCAGCTGGGTCCTGAGCTGAGTCCAATCTAAACCTCTAATTTAAATCTTTGTTCCCTTTCAGCACACCTTGCTCTGTGGTAAACCTTCTGAGGGTGTCCACACATGTGCTGAGCTCTCCAGGGGCTGGTTTCTCCTCAAGTTTGGACATGAACAGCTTGGGCTGTGGGTAGCAGGCTAAATCTGGCTGTGCCATCTCACTGCTGGGCCCTTGGCTGTCTTGCCCCTCTGGCCTTACAAGATTCATGCTAAAAGAATGATGCTTTCCCAAGGAGTTTTATGGTGAAAGACAGGCAAACAGAAAGGAATAAAATCACTCTCACCCCTGGCCAAGGGCTGCAATGGCTACAGGATTTTGAAGTCTGTCTTAGTTCTGACAATCATTTGTATTTATCAATATGTGAGAACTAAGTGAAAAATACAGAAGGGATTTTGGCACTTTGCATCACAGAGAAGATTTTTCACATAATGTAACATCTCTGACTAGCATGGGTATTGGGTTAGTGAGATCTTTCACAGTAAAGCTTATTTGGTACATTTAGAGGCATGATTTAGCATTTCAGCAGTGGCAAAGAATGATTAAAATCTACTGAAGTGGCCCTTGGCATTCAGAACATATATATTCCTGCAGCAGTAAGGTTACTCCCAAGTACTATGTCAGGGTTTTATATTTGATGTGCAGAGACTGAGCAGCTCTGTCACAGTTTAGCATCACCCAGACTCAAGTCATAGCCAACTACAGAAGAAAAGGATAGTCTTTGCCCTGTGGAAATGGCAACCTGACATTCAGGAGGAATCTCATGAGTTGAGAAACTGGTATAGGCAGGCATTGAGTGATATCCACACAGCTTGGGACTGCTTTAAAGGTAGAGACAATCTTTGTTCTCCTGGTAACATCATATCCCTAGCAGAGTAATATCTGTATCTAGTCACCTCAGTGTGGCTTCTTTATGAGACTATTAATGAATAGTTCTTTCATATTTTATATTGTATAGACAACAGAAAGACAGTTCATCAAAGAGTTGCTCGGAACTGGACTGTGTTGACAGTGTTAGACGAGGACACAGAATACTCTGAATGTCTGTTTAATGTAAAAACATTATTTAAAACTAGACCAGTTTCATTGGTGAGTGAGACCATGAATAGTCTGGTGCGAAGGAGCTAATATCTGTATAAGGTTGAAGAACTGGAAAAGGTAAGATTTTTGTATTGACAGAAGATGAGCCAGGTTACACCACGCCTGTTTGCCAAATTAATTATTTGTTTCAATATTTATAAAAGGGAATAAGAAACACATGGTTAGAAATGGAGATGCTGTTAGGTTTCTGTAATGGAGAAAGGAAAAAGAGGGAGAGGAAATCAGAATCCCACCATAAGAGAGGAACAGGAAATTAAAACATCAGACAACTGCAGGACCACACACAAATATAAAGAGGTTTCTCGTAGGATCTCTAAAGCACTTTAAATTTAATTCTTCTCTCTTTTGCCACCCAGAAATCTTTTTTTTTTTTTTTCTTTTTAAAGAGGAGAGTAAAACCACACACTCTCAACCCACTTGCTGGAATACAGTGTATTGAAAATGTCTTTGGAAACATCTCTGAGTAGTTTGGAGAAATTCTACTGCAGTATCTATTAAGAAGATATAGAGGAGAAGGGGAGTTTGGACTCATGTATCAAGTTTGGTGGTATTTACATCTTTGTTCTTGGCAGTAAGAACTCATGGACTTTACTGTCCAAAGACCAGTGATATGACAGGCAGACTTACAGACTGCGGTTAGTAGGGAACTCTGTGTAACATTTGTCCTCTGTAGTCTCTGTGCCTGTCAGTAGAAGACATCAAGAAAAGTCAAGCTGCTCTTTGCAGAAGTCTAGTCATGCTGCATCGTTATCTGGATGAGCTGAATTTGGAAAGAAGCTCTGGACAGAGTTACGGGTCTCTTAAAATTGTAGAATCTTTTCGATTGGAAAAGACCTTTAAGAGTCTAACCACTAACCTCACACCGCCAAGCCCATCACTAAACTAAATCATGTCTCTCAGCACCTCGTCTATGTGACTTTTGAATATCTCCAGGGATGGTGACTTCACCACCTCCCTGGGCAGCCCATTCCAATGCTTAATAACCTTTTTGGTGAAAAAGTTCTTTCTAATCTCCAATCTAAATGTCCCCTAGAACAACTTGAGCACATTTCCCCTTGTAATATAATTCGCTGCTGGAAAGAAGAGATTGACCCCCACCTCACTACAGCGCCCTTTCAGGTAGTTGTAGAGAGAGTTGCTTCTGGTTTTCAGTATCCATGGGAGCACAGGGAGATGTGTACAGTGCTCTTTCCAGCTGTGGAGGATTTGCTGCCACTCTAACAATCTTTGCTTCTTCACTTACCCATTGCTTATGTCTCTTCATATTCAGCAATCATCACTGACTAAGGGCTGTCTGCTGACCTTTCCTTGAACAGTAAATTCTGAGCCAACTGTGCTGCTCTGCTGAGATATGGATATTTTTCTTTCTTTTTTTTTTTTTTTTCCTTTATTTCTGTCTGTCTGTCTTGTGCTAGGGTTTTGTATATTTCACTTTGGCTTTGGCCAAATGCCTCACAAGCTATGGACTCTGAATGTCTGCCTTATTTGGAGAAAAGCATAGGCTTTTCAGTTGGCTTGACCTCCGGGTACGTTCCTACTCTCCTTTGACCTGTTTCTGCATTGCCAGTCTTTGTATTAAGCTTTTTTTCTAAAACTCTTTGACATATAAGAGTTCACTGATCCCTCTTCCTTCCCCAATAAAAAGAAGAGAAAATCGTAGTAGCTGCTACTAGCTGTGCCCCAATCATTCTGCTTGAGATTAATGTTCATCTCAAGAGTAAGACATACGCAAGTTCACGTTCACGCCAAATCAGCAGATACTGTTACTGAGAGTGGTATTGAAAACTGTAAAATAGCCTACTTTAGACATGAGCATAGACAGTCTTTTAGTGTAGTTTAGAAGTGATAGAGCACCCATAAAAAGCAGTGATTTGAAGAAAAAAAAACATTTAGGAGGCTGTTCACATTTGGTCTTTAGGTATTGAGTGTGTCTTATAGAACTATTGCTCATTACATTTTACCATAGACTGGAAAATTCAGCTCTTTGCAAGCAGAGTCTATAGACAACCCTTGAGGAATAGTCTATTGTATCTTTATGTTCCAAGAGTAGGCTTTTCAGGTTGGTACTGGTGAATAGAACTGTAATTTTGGAAGCAAATGCTAGCCTCTCAGATTGATTGGTGAGATCAAGATTAAGCCCTTCAGATCAAGTACAAACCACAGTCCACCAGAAAAATGACTTTATCTGCAGACAGCTCTTTCTCCAGTTAACAACTGGTAAACCACAAACAAAGTGGGAGCAAAACATCTTCACAGATGGATTATGTGGTTTCCTCTGTATTGACTTTCAAAAGCAGAGACGTTGTAAGGAGAGGAGACGTAAGAGTGCAAATCAACAATGCAGCAGTTCAAGGACAAGCAGAGTGTCAGAGGGATCCATTCTCTATTTGTCTGATGGTCTAAAATGGGAGCTTTCCATAAATGCATGGCTTTATATGGCTTTCACTGTAAGCATTGTAAGCAAATAGGTACGGATTTAACTGGATGACAAAAGGAGGAGTCAGTGCTTTTCCCTTTTGCTTTTCTCTCTTCCTTTAAACACTGGAAGCTTTAGCAGTTGCCTCCTGCTAAACCTAATGTTTCCAAAAGATCTGAACTGAACTTATCTGAGCTTTTTTACTTGTTTGAAATTACCAATTACTGACTATATGAAGAAATAAGGGACATTCAGGTGCGAGACACTAGGAGTCAGTGTCTTTGCTGATCACTGAGATGAGACCCATGAAGCAGGGCATGAAGGAGGTTTTTTTGGACAATTTTCATCTACTTTTGTCTGACACTGCTTCTGACAAAGAGCTAGTTGGAAATTCATCCCAGGGGCTACTCCAAAGATGAGTTGTATCTGGTCCACTGAATTTATGACTGTCATGGTTTAGCAAGGAGTTGCTTTTGCTTAGTAACAGGGGGAGCGGGTTGCAGTGAAGACCCGGTAAAAGTTTTTTAGACTCTCCCCCGACTCCTGGGTTCAGACCCACCCCCCGGCCTGGCTGGGCCAATCTGGCGCCTCTGCGATCACTATTTAGGGACGGGAATTTGAGGTGCCAGGCAGGAGG
>WBNH01008711.1:4379-15555 GCA_013401255.1 Urocolius indicus | reverse complement strand
TAGCCCCATACTAGCTACTGTGAGGAAAATTATCTCTGTTGAAGTCAAAACCAGCACACCTGGGTAAACTAATAAAAGGGTGAATGGTTGTGTTCAGTATTTTAAAAAAGTAAATACATAGAAACATGTTCATAAGTAGAAGTAATAGATAAATGTTTAAATTAGATATCAGGAAAACGTCCCAAGTATTATTGCAAACAGATTCTGTCTTCTAAAGGTGGTGAGGAATGTGGAAGATCTGAGCTTTCATTGTTACAGTTCTGGCACCCGCAGGAGGTTTGTCTTCTACAGAAGCAGGCCTTGCTCTGACTAATGGGAGATAAATATAAGCAGGACAAATAGAATCATAGAATGGTAGAGGTTGGAAGGGTCCCTTAGAGATTGCTATAAAGAAGAAATAAAGAAGAAACAATCCTGTGCTGTTCAGGGGAATGGAAAGAACATCAACTGTTTCTCTAAAAACTGCTGCTCATTGGACTTCTTTCCAAAATTTCTGTGGAAATGCATGGATTAATCTAGAAACTGGAAGCATTGTAGCAATTTTGCTGTGCTCAGGTATGATTATTAGTTATTCTGCAACATGTAGAAATCTGGTTAGGGGAGGTAAAATGTGAGCATGAGATGGTTCAGGCAACTCTATATTGCTCCACAGAGCCAAGCCACAACAAATGTTACCTTGCTCAAGACCTGCCAAATAATTTTAGATTCCAAGTTATAAACCCTCACTCTTCACCTCACTCGTATATCTTTGTGAGAGACCTGTTTGCCTCAATGGATTAGTGCCCATTCGACCCTTCTTTGACCAAGACGTTGATTTCTAATGGCATCCAAAAAACCAGAAATACTAATGCAGTGATGGCATTAGCACGACCTGGTTTTGATGATGTGTTCAGGGGGCTTTTTTTTCTGGATGAACGTGTCTCAGAGGGTTCCTGGTTAAGTAAATGGAGATGATTAAAGCAGTGGTTCTTTTGCTTTTGTATTTGATCAAAACGATGGTGGCAGAAACTTTACTGCTGATGTTGTCTTTCCTTGTGTTTATATAGTTTAAATGAAGATTGGTTCTTGCTGGGATAATCTTCCCTGTGCTTACACTGATGGGCAAGGTCTTCAGTTCCTTTATTGCTCTTGCATGTCTGTGCTTGCGGTTTTCTGTGGAAGGGATCAGATTTTTGTATCCATAGGATCATTTCCTGTAGTTTTCCCATTGCCACATGCTGTGGATGGTGCGCTGTGCTTCATCATTTGCCAAATAAACTGTCACATGTTATGAGAAGTAATGTTTTGCAGCTACAGTGGAAGTTTATTGACCCTTCTGCTGCCATTATTTGAATTACATATGTTTTAAAATAAAATTATTCCATCAGGGTATGGGATTGGGGTTGCTCTGCCCTGAGGAGAGAGTTAACAGGTTGCAAAAGGAGCCTGCAGAGGTATAGCTTGGGTCTGGAATTTGAAGATGTTGAAAGTAGGATTATAGATGTTGTAGGACGTGATGTGGTTGTGTTTTGTTCAGACTCTGTCTGATGTGCATAAAACTGGGAGATCCTGTGGGAAGATTGAGTAACCTCTCATTGTTATTCGAGACATAAGAGGAAGTTCTTCCAGTGTTTGGGATTGATCAGTGATTGCAGATGTTTGTGCAAATTATGTCTGGTACCATAGTGTCTGAGAAATTCCTGAAATGGGAAATTAAAGGGGGGGGGAACCAATCCTCCCAAAATTTTAAATCCACAGACCAATTTTCTAGAGCTTCCCATGTTTCCTCACTTAGTGTTCCATTAATAAAGAAAATAGCATGGCTTAAAAAACAGAAAGGTTGAAAGATGACGTTGTGCTTTTAGTTTCTAACTGTTTTTTTTCCTTCCCCAAATTATAATAGGAGCATGGAAAAACTCAATAGAAGAATGGGCAGTAGAAGACTGGAATGAAGACGTAAGTATACCTTGTTGGATAGACCAATTGATTATTTACTCATGTCAGAGTTTGTGTTGCCTTCAAAAACTAAATATTCTAAGTAATACTTCGCTGTATGTATGCCATGGTATTTCTTACTGTAATTCCTGCTTAAAATATATGTATTTGGGTAAACTTATTTTTAAAACAAAACTGAATCAACAAATACTAATTTTTTTTACTTGGTGGACGCTACATAGGTAATAAAACTAAACGTTTTATTCCAAATTAAGTGTGAATTACAGTTCTCCACTGCTCAATGCCGATGGGTAACTGCATATTTCTTCCTACTATTGTGTAGGGATTTAAAGCCATATTATCACAAGACTTATATGTAAGGAAGTGCTAAAGCTTATTGTCAACTTTAGACCCCTCATTTGATGCTTTTTGATTGAAATAAGCATAATTGTTTCATTTAGTCCACTTCATGTTCATAATTTTAAAAAAGAGTTAGTATTATGCTGAAGTTAGTGCTGAATTGTTTCATTGCTGTTGTTTCATCATTATGTGTTGAAGTATTACAACATTTTGTTTCTCACTCTTTATCAGGCAAGAGGTGTCTTCACAACTGCAAAATAATTGTCATCTGTGACCATCACATAAGTTCCACTTAAATGTAAGAAAAAACTATTTCACTATGAGGTGAGGGAGCACTGGAACAGGCTGCCCAGAGGGATTGTGGAGGCTCCTTCCTTGGAGGTCTTCAAGACCTGCCTGGACATGTTCCTATGCCACCTGATCTAGGTGAACCTGCTTCTGCAGGGAGGTTGGACTAGATGATCTCTAAAGATTCTTTTCAACCCCTACCATTCTATGATTCTATGATATTTCTTTTTTTCAGTTACTCTATTAAAATTAAGCAGTTAGGAGTAACAAGAAATATGGAAAAGAAAACTTAGGTTTTGAGAAGTTTTTAGTTATTGATGGGAATATTCCTTATTTCAAGTTTATTTTCAGAATAAGAGATTGTCTCGGAAGTCATCCCTTTTGCCACCTCCTCTAGGGTGGTATGTTAGTATTATTCTTAGAACTGCGTAAGTGATTCGTATTACAGATAGGAAAACTCTGTCCTTAACTGATGAGAGAGTTGTGTTTTTTGAGAAAACAAAAAGGAGCTCTAAAATTCCTACACTTTTTGAATCGATTACTGCTATCAAAAGCTGGTATCTTGTTTAAGCCTGTCCTCTATTTCTGCTAGTAATGCTACACGTAGACTATGGGTAGTAAAAATTTCTGACGTGATTCCTTACCCGTTTCATAGAACCAAAGAATGGTAGGGGTTGGAAGGGACCTCTAGAGATCATCTAATCCAACCCCACTGCTCAAGCACATCCGCCTAGATCGAGTCACTCTGGAATATGTCCAGGTGGGTTTTGAAAACCTTTTGTGTTCCAGCTTTTGTCCATTACCCCTTGCCCTGTCACTAGAAACTACAGAAAATACCTGTANGACACAGGACTCCAGATGAGGCCTCATCAGGGCAGAGTAGAAGGGGGAGCAGAACCTCCCTTGACCTGCTGGCCACACTCTTCTTGATGCATCTAAGAATGCCCTTGGCCATGAAGGCACATTGCTGGCTCATGGCCAGTTTATTATCAACCAGGTCTCTCTCTGCAGAGCTGCTCTTCAGCAGTTTGACCCCCAGCCTGTCCTGGTGCATGAGGTTGTTCCTTCCCAGATGCAGAACTCTGCACTTGCTCTTGTTGAGCCTCATGAGGCTTCTCTCTGCCCAACTCTCAAGCCGGTCAAGATCCCATTGAATGGCAGCACAGCCTCTGGGGAATCAGCCAGTGCTCCCAGTTTGGGTTCATCAGTGAACTTGCTGAGGGTACACTCTGTCCCCTCATCCAGGTTGTTGATGATGTTGAACAAGCCTGGCCCCAGAACCCATCCCTGTGGAACTCCACTGGCCACAGGCCTCCAACTCCATTCTGTGCCATGGATCACCCCCCTCTCGGTTCTCTGGGTGGATCACAACCACTCATCCCAGCCACACTGCCTGAGCTTTCTGATGAGGATGTTATGGGAGACAGTTTCCAAAGCCTTGCTGAAGTCAAGGTAGATGACATCTGCTGCTCTTCCCTCATCTAGCCAGCCAGTTATGCACTCATAGAAGATTTTAAGGTTGCTTAAGCTGGATTTCCCCTTGGTGAATCCATGTTTAGCCTCCCTGATAACCATCTGTTCCTTCATGTGTTTAGAGATGGCATCCAGGATGAGTTGTTCCATCACCTTTCCAGGGATGGAGGTGTGGCTGACTGGCCTATAGTTTCCCCAAGTCCTCCTTCTTCCCTTTTTGAAGACTGGAGTGACATTGGCCTTCCTCCTCTCCTCAGGCACCTCGCCTGTCCTCCATGATCTTTCAGAAATGATGGAGAGAGGCTTAGCCAATCACATCAGACAGCTCTCTCAGCACTTGTGGATCCATCCTGTCAGTCACATAGATTTGTGGGTTTAAGCTTGCCCAACAGATCTGTAACTCCATCATCATCCACCAAGGTAGTCTTCCATTCTCCAGTCTATTGTACTCTCCTCCAGGGACTGAGCTTCCCACGGGCCGGCCTTGGCAGTGAAGACTGAGGCAAAGAAGGCATTCAGTAATTCAGCCTTCTGTGTGACAGTCCTCTGTCATCAGGACAGCCTCTGTGTTTAGCAGCGGGTTCACATTCTCTGTAATTTTCCTTTTGCTGCTGATGAATACATATGAGGGACCCTGTATTGGCAGAAGCGGCAACTGCTGGGAACAACTCACACCAGAGAAGTTTAAGGACTGTGTCCTGGGGGAGGGACCCTGTATCAGAGTAGGGGAAGAATGCCAGGAGTCACCCTCCTCTGAGAAGAGAGAAGCGGCAGAGCCCATCTGTGAGAGACTGACCACATCCCCCCATTCCTTGTCCCCCTGAGCCATTGTGGGGGGAGGAGGTAGAGATATGGGGAGCAGTGAGCTGAGCCTGGGAAGAAAGGAGGGATGGGGGAGGGAGATCTTAAAGTGCTGGCTGTCATTTTCTCATCATCCTACTCCCTTTTTGCTTTTATTCCATTCTGTGTCTTGTAGAATAAACTTTCCTACTCTCCTCTCTAAGTCGAGTACTGGAGTCTGTTTTGCCTGGAACTGTAACTGGCAGTGAGCCCTCCCTGCCCTTGTCTCAATCCACAACAACCTTGCTTATCTTTTTACTCCCATTTCGTTGGAGCCTCTGCCATCCTAACGAGGGTGGCGGTGAATGGGGGCACTGAGCGAGAGACTGTTGTGGTGGTGCTTTGCCTGCTGGAACTAACCATGACATACTACTTGTAAGAAATACTTAATACATACGTATAATAAAGGTTTGCAGCTGCTGCTGAATGAATTATGTATTTTGACAAATTCCATGATCCCTCCACACTTCTGAATTAGGTGCTTGATTGGAGGTTGGGCCAGTGAGTTTGTCACAGGATGTAGTGTGAACTTCAACGCAGCCAAGCTGGTAGCTGGAGACTTCTGTTCTGCATGATGGTTTACTTAGTTTGATGTGAGGTTAGTGGTTGGACTTGTTGATCTTAAAGGTCTTTTGATGATCTTAAAGGTATTTTCTAAATTTAACAATTCTGTGATTTTCTCTTTCATACATGAAACATGATTTTGCATTGTCACAGACATCCTCAGGTTCTTCCATTTGCTTAGTTCTGATGATTCATCGGTGTTTTGGCCACAGTTATTCTTATCCTGGGTTATGTGAGTGTAAGAAACTGTTGACGTGACAAATAATTGAATATTTAACCAAGGGATTGCAGACCATAAGCTGCTGCTTGTGCCATTAGCTGACCTCTTTGCGCCATATGATGCAGGAATCTCTTAACACTACAAAAAGTACAATACATATTCTAAAATAACCTGTACAATTGGTAAAGGGCTGGGCAATAGAGAAACATCCTTTTTAATTGGAAATATGCTTGAGTTAAATTTTCTTTCTTTATTTTGGTCAGTACATAGTTATGGGCTGGCAGCATTACGCACAGGACAGAGTTGTGTTCAAGAAAGATGGCACTAAAGTATATTACGTTAGCAGCAAGGGAAGGGAAGGAAATGGATAGAGGTACTGTGGCAGTACTTATTTTTACATAAAAGTATTGCACATAAGTGGGCGCTCGGAGGGTGCATGAAACATTTGAACTTAATCTCTGAGCTGTAAGTGATTGCTACCCTTTAGCTCTTCTGCTTAAATCAACAGTATTTCATAGGAGAATTCCAATCAGGTGACCATGTTCAGAGATATACTTGCTTTCAGTAGAGCCACCCATTAGATGGCAAATGAAATTGGCTCGTGTCCATGCTGTCCTTTAAACTGGACTGCTAGCAATGTATGCTATAAAAAAAATACATAATTTCCTGGAAGAGCTGTATTCAAATGTCACATTCTGAAGGAATTATTTGTGAGTGTTGACATAGGTCAGTTCTTCTTTAGTCCAAATACAAAGTTACACCAAAGTGGTTAAGAGTGACTTTGTGCAAATTTAATTTAAAATATAACCATTATACATGCATATTTTTATCTTGTTAAACCTAACCTGTACTAGCTTAAGACCTATATTGTTTTGCAAGTGTTCCTATTAATAGAAATGAACTAGCCCATGGAAGTTGTAGCTGGTTTACTACTACTTTGTTTTTTAAGAAAGTTATTTTTTAAAAAAGGCAAACTCTTCCCATACAAAGTAAAATCACCTCCTTTCCACCCCAAAACCCCAATCAAGCAGCTCCCCCTCCCTAGCAACCTGTGCAAGTATCTATCTTAATTGTAACAGCATGGTGAAAACAGTAGTTTTCTCCTGTGGGTGGTTTGATTAGTTATGCTACTAGAAGCAATTATATACTTTTCCCTTAATTATTGTTTTCAAACCTATACTTGGAGAGCAATTGGTTTAAGGTGTTATTGTCACCCCTGCAAGAAGAAACCATGAATGCTGGTTCACTGTACTCACTCCTGAGTGTAAATCTGCCTTTGTTGGTGATATGAGCTGAAATATAAAATACAAGGATACATGAAATGAGTGGGAACAGTGCAGTGTGTTAAATTTTTGCCACAAGATTTATCAGAGCTGCTCTATGGAACATAAATTATGTTTGTGCAAGGTATCTTCAAGCTGATGATACACTACTTGTCACATTAATTACTTTCTACTTGTTTGTTTTCAGTTAAACTCTTGCTCAAACAGATGTAGTTACATTGGTATACCTTTATTTGTGTTCAGTAGATTGAAGTTCTAAACAAACATTTTAATTAAATTGGTACTTGATTCTGTGGAGAAGGCTTTGCTGAAGTTTGACTGTTGTCTTAAGCAGAGCTGCAGCATAACTGGTGGTAATGGTATTTTAACTTTACTTTTTTCTTAAAGTGTGTGACTCTAATGGAATTCCTGCATATGTCACAAAAGTGAAGTGGGAGCATGTCTATGATTAAATTACCTCTTTTTTTTCTCCCTCTCTTTTTCAGCTTTCTGAAACAAAAATCTTCACTTCTTCTTCTGTTCCAGCTGCGAATCATGTGACGCCTAGGCAAAGGTAAGCTCCTCTTCCACATTTTCCCTATACCTTAAAAACTTGCTTAGTGAAGCAATGTTAGCTTGCAGCTAAGATAAATTCTATTCTAACTGCAGTGGAGGGTTTCAGCTAGCAGAATATTACTTCCTGGCAAAATATTCTACCTGTTTTTGCATGGCAGACAAGCAATATTTGAAAAGACCGTTAATCAGTAATAATTCTGTTGCTGGTACAGCAGCTTTATTATTAATAGTACTTCAGCACAACCTAACTGTTTTTATTCTTGCTAAATTTTGCTTTTTCTTACAGCACTGATTTGGTAACACTGCTTCAGAAGCCTGTGACTTCTACACAAGAGACAAAAGGCAACTCATTTGAGGTTTCCCGGCAGCAGACCTTTGGCCAAGCCCTAGTCTTCACAAATTCTCAGCACAGCACCCAAATGGCATCAGTATCTGGCAGCTCCAGTGCTGTAAACTCTTATTCTCCTCAAAGTCTGGTAAAATTATCTTAGCTTTCTAAGTATTCTTCATGAGTAAATATTTCAACAAAACAACTTCTCCAGTACTGGTCATATTGTGAGGTGTTTCAGTATTTGTAAAATTCAGGTTGCAAATGTTGAAGAAATGGAATTAGGAACTCCTTTCCTTCCATTCACGTATACTCAAAAAAAAACACCTTTTTTTTCTGTTTTTTCTAATTAGTTGCTTCTTGTTTTACACAAAGTACTTATGTTAATTTTTAACTAGAGAGCAGGTGTGTTTACTACATGCTGATTTAGGATGAAATAATCTGTTTATAGTCGAGTTCTATGCCAGAAAATGGTGTTATTTCCAAGCACAAATCTGACGGCTTTATGTGGAAACCTACCTATTTTGTAGTTGATTGTGAGGGCTTGAAATTGGACACATATTTATTCTCTGGTAATCAGTTCAACTACAAGTAAATATATGTTATTTTTGAGATACATACCTTCAAGTAAATCAGTATTTTAGCAACTACTGTGGTAGAAGTTGTATCAGTGATAATCAGAGAGTATGTGGCCACATGCTGCAACTGCTGAATTATTTATTGATCTTTTCTTAGTAATCTAGGGCTGAAGAGATTTTAATTGCTGCCAAATAGCAGCTGTAGGCACTGACTCTACATTTATGTTCAAATTATTTATTAAATACTTAAATCCACTCCTCTTTCCTTTTTTTTTTGTAGTCTGTAGTTCTTTGTTCCAGCTTTGGAGAACTCAGATCCTCTAAATTGGCAAACTCTACTGGATCTCAAATCTTGGACCGGTTGAAATCTCCAGGACTGAGTCAGTTTGCCTCTCAAAAAAACACTAGTAGCTCTACTACAACTACCACATCATCATGGGATTTAAAACCACCCATTACTCAGTCCTCAGTCCTTAGTCAGTTTGGTAAGTACTTTGACGTAGCTTTCTCTCTCTTTCTATTAGCCCGTAGGATTTCTTAATGCCAATGACAGTTTAAAATTACCTTAACAAAGGAGTTTCTCTAAAAAATGTAATTCTAACAGTACATTTGGTTACAGCATAAGAAGAGACTTGCTTGCAGCAAGACTTGCTTACTATTAATAAACATTAGGAGTATATCGCAAATTAAGTGTTCATAGGCTTAAGTGTGTCCATAAATGTCATTGCATCTTCAGAAGTTCTTGAGCCTTCATGTAATGACATCTTTGCTTTTAATGTGAATATTTAAGTGGATTTTAATGGGACTTTTTTTTCTCAGTGAGTCCTGGAAAACACTTATTTTCATTGTGCTCATGCTTCTTCTAGCTGAATATGAGATTGTACCATATATTATCTTTTTTTTTTTTCCCAAATTTTTCTCTTCTAACTATTACATGGATTTTGAATGAATACTATATTATTTCTTCAATCTCAGTGTTCTTTCCCTAGTGTGCTCAGAAGGATGCAGGTTACCAGTTTGGTCTATTCATAATACTGTGGATTTTTCCTTTGATTTAGTAAAATTAGTATAAATAGTGAAAATTACACAAACTTGTTTTTTGCAGTGTAGTTCCTAGCAGTAATCTCACTGTGAAGAGTGATACAGCTCTTGTATCTCCCTCATGTTTATATCTATATTTTTCCAGATAGATAAGCAGCCAATGTGGTAGCAGTTATAATCTTGGACACACAGCAATTCTGGAAAAAAAAAAATACATACATTTTAAGTTGCTTTCTAGTGCACTTAACCAGCTGAATAAAAAACCTCTTCACATTGCAAATGTTGTGGATCTCTTATGGTTCTTAACCAGTGCTGAGCTACTGCATGACTTTCAGCTTCTGAAAAATATGAAAGGGGAAGACTTGGAAAGAAAAAAACAACTGTCAAGGTCTAGTGTCTCTTGACTTTCGGCCAGATTGAGATGGTAGATGACTTGCTGTTTGTGTTGAAAATTTTCTCTTTTATAAGGACAGGAAATCCAAACTCACGGTACCTCTAAATTGCAACTCCAGACTCCTTGGAGGTAATCACATTTTATCAGCACATTTAATTGCAGTTAAACTTGCAGCATTTGATTAAAATAATCTGAAACAGTTTTTGAGGAATGATATGTGATAATATTATCTGACTATATAGGTAGATTTGTTTTCATATTTTTGAAGAAAGCTTAATAATGCTTGCCCACAACTGTTCGTTTGAAGTAGAGAATATCAAACATTGACCTTATTATTGCAGTGTAATGTTCAATGTGAAACTTGTGTGATATCTGGAAGAGACTTGCCCATGCTCATAGCTGTCAAGTATGTCAAGTCACCCAGATACTTTTCTAAAAATAGAAACTTGAAGAGCAGAGTTTATTGCTTTAATTTTGATATTTCTTTTTTTCCAATGATGACCAGACATTAAATCCCAGCCCGAACCATCCCCAGTTCTGAGCCAGCTGACCCAACAACAGCATCAGCAAACACAGGCAGTTCCTGTTCCTCCTTCTGGGATGGAGTCCTCCTCCTCCCAGGTAAAACTCCAAGAGCCATTGCCAGTAGACACTTCTACAGCTGTTAGCAAAATGTTGCAACTCCCTACTATATCTATGGATAACAAGGCAGTGACTGCCCACCAAACCCAGCAGAAACAGATAAAACCACCAAAACGAAGAGTAACTCCAGCATCCAAGGTGAGTAATTGAGTAGTGGCTTGTCCTTAGTAAAAATAAAAACTTATAAAAATTTGTATCAGAAATAGTGTGGCCAGCAGGACAAGGGAAGTGACTGTCACCCTGTAATCAGCACTGGTGAGGCTGCACTTTGAGTGCTGTGTTCAGCTTTGGGCTCCTCACTACAAGAGAGACATTGAGGTGCTGGAGCATGTCTAGAGATGGGCAACAGAGCTGGGGAAGGGTCTGGAGAACAAGTGTGATGGGGAGCAGCTGAGAGAACTGGGGGTGTTCAGCCTGGAGAAAAGGAGGCTGAGAGGAGATATGATCAATCTGCAACTCCCTGACAAGAAGTTGTAGCAAGGTGGGGGTTGGTCTATTTTCTCAAGTAACAAGCAACAGGAAGAGAGGAAAGGGCCTCAAGTTGCACCAGGGGAAGTTGAGATTGGAGCTTAGGAAAAACTTTGTCACTTAAAGAACCTACATGAATTCTATATATAGACTCATAGAATGGTAGGGGTTGGAAGGGACCTTTGGAGATCATCTAGTCCAACCCCCCTGCCAAAGCAGGTCCACCTA
>WBNH01008704.1:0-11808 GCA_013401255.1 Urocolius indicus | reverse complement strand
TTAGACTAGATAATCTCTAAAGGTCCCTTCCAACCCTACCATTCTATGATTCTGTGTCTGAGTGTAGCAAGACAGACACGCTTTGGAGGAAATATCCCTGTGTGTCTCTGTTGCCGCAGCTTTGCACAAAGAAGGCCTGCTTTCTAAAACTCCAACTTGAGTCCTAGAGAGTTTACCCAGACTGGCTTTTACAATATCAATTTTGTGACCCAGCTGGGACACTACTGCTGAGTCTTGATGGATTTGTGGGATCGCCAGACCCCCCAGCTGACACGTAACATTCTCAGGCAGAACCTCTGATCCCTGGACCAAAAAGCTCCAAAGCAAGACCTCCGGAAATGGTAAAGGCATTTTTCTTTTATAAAGGGTTTGAGTCCCCGAAGATGTGGGTTTGAGTCCCCATAAGTGGGTAAAAGTCCCACTGCCTGCCTGTAAGATGCAAGTGAAAATGTGTGTTGGCTTGGGCTGTAAGTGGTGCCTGGAGGAAGGTTTGAGTTCCCCTGAGAAAGTGGGTTCAAGCCTCACTGCCTGTCTGTGAGACATGGGCAAAAGCTGTGCAGGGTTAGACCAGAGAGGTACCTAAGGTTCTGCTAAAATCCTGTTTTCTGGATTATAGTAATTCTGTCTTAGAGGCATCCTCTGATAAGCATGTCTCCAAATGGAATGCCATTCTTTGTAACTCAAGGCTGAGGTTTATTTGCAACTCAAAGTAGAAAAGCAATTTCTTCTATTGTTTCAGGCAAATGACCTGAAACAAAAAATAAACATGATCTCTGAAATTGTTTGCTCTGGTTGAACTATTTATTTCCCTGTAGTTCTCCCCTCCCCTTTTTGATCAGTAATTTTATCAGTTACATATCAGCTTCCTTAGGTTTAACTGAGTAGTCAGCTCTGCCATAAACTGTTTTGGGTTTCTTCTGCAAGACAATTTATGCATATGCATGACTGGAAGGGATTCTGTACATAGATTTATTACCAGCAGTAGTAAAGTCATCATGTGCTGTTATACCTGATTCTTGCACATCAAAGATGTCCAAAACTAACTGAGATTTGCCCTTAGTGAAACATATTTCTCTCTGATAATGTACTGAAAGACCATAATTCATTCTCCTTCTAGACTTCCTGAATCCACATTACCCCAGAACACAAATTCAGTGGGTCAAACAACAAAATTTGTTATTGATCATCTGTTCTCTTTTTGTAATTTTCTCCAGAATTCCATTTTTTCACATATTCTTGTGGCTTCTTGGTATTTTTTCCTTCAGCGTATTGATATGCAATACAGTTTCTTGTTTTATATGAAAATCAGAATGCTGAAAATGTTGAATAAATGAGATAATGTATTTTGAGTTATGTAAAAGGGATTTTAATATGCAAGTGTGTTTCATATAGAGCCTGCTGTTTCTTAATATCGTGCCTTGTAAAATCAACCTCATCGCATTGCCCTCTGGTGGTATGAACTGGTAGTTTAAAACATTTCTTTTGCCTTCAGGAAAACATTGCCTTGAGGAATTAAGTAGAGGAAATTCAGTTTATGCAGCAAAGATATTACAGTGCAATATCAATGCAATTTAACAGCATTTTCCACTTTAGTTGCATACAGCATCATTCAACTGATAGTTGGAACAATTGAAAAAAAAATCTGAAATAAACTGTAGTCATTTTACTGTCCTAAAGATTACCATTATCACCATTTGTCTCAAAATCTTTCCAATATGATGATTTACAGCAGAGAATTACATTTTAGATACCTAGATAACAAAAATAGTAATCCTTTCTGGTAAGCAGCCACAGCATACCTGCAATAAAACATAAATAGAATGAGGTTTTGCTGTTTGTATAAGGGGCTAGAAACTGTGGTAATCATGAGAATTCCATTCTCATGGAGAATTCATAGTAGATTATGACTACATATCCAGAACCCTTTTTGCCCATGCGTACCTTTGAATAAGCAGAATGAAATAATGATCAACCAACATTCCTTATCAAATTGCAGTCTCTTAACGATTGTGTGAAGCTCCCCAAATACACCAGGTTCTGCACAAATGTCTAGAACATGCATTCCTGCCTTATGCAGGTTACTGACATCACTCACTGTGAGAAAACAAACTGGAATTTTCTGCTAATTATTCAACATGTAAAATTTAGTCCTGTAGTTGTGTTCAAATTACTTGACCCTCAGCATTACTGACTCTGTATCTGCATCAGTACACTCCTCTCAGTTGGTTGCCAATTTTATAAAAACAAGAGAGAAAAATAATTAGTGCCATTTTCTTCTCTATCATAGCATGCCCACAACCCTCAGCTGAAATAAATCCTCTGCTTCTTCCCCACCCTCCTGAAGAAGATACTAACACTGCAGTGTTAGGGTAACTCAAAGCTCCCATGTGCAGACCATGATTATGTCTGACTGGGGTAATCTTATTTTTTAATGGTTCAGATACTTCACAATAATAGGCCATATTTTGTCACACATTTCTTTCTTGCTTATGCTATGAAACGAGAAAGTTTACACCAGCTGCTGTGTAGAGATTCTCCTAGGAGAGGCAGATAAGTTTGTCAAGCTTCTGCCTCGAATGTAGAGATGCAATTCAGTGGCTCCCATCTCTTTTCCTCCTGCTGTGTTATGTGCCTTTTGGGCAGTTACAGTCTTGCACTCCTCTTTTACCCCTCCCTGCTTCTGGCAGGGCTGCAAGCTCTGGGCCTACTGTGCCTAACACGGGGTTCCTTCACAGCAGACAAGCACTGCAGAAAGTATGCTTGCTTCTTCTGCTCCCACCACAGCCCTGCAGTTTTATTCAGATCAGGCAAAGTTACATCCATTACATGACATCCTGTGGCCTGGTTTGTGAGTTTGGGATACCACAAGATCTTGATGTTCTACAAGATCTCCAAGTGTTCTTCCTACAAGCAGTATGTGATCAACAGAGAAGAAATGCAACTTAACCACTGGCTAAGTCAAAGTGGGCTTCAGAAGACATTCACCTGATGCAATTTGATTTCCTCTCACCCTATCACTTCTTATATATGAGAACAACACTTACCTCAATACAACCTCCTTTCAGAGAGCTGTAGAGACTGATCCTATCTCCTCTCAGTCTCTTCCAGGCTAAACAACCCCAGCTGCTTCAGTTGCTCCTCATCAGACTTGTTCTCCAAACCCTTCACCAGCTTCGTTGCTCATCTCTGGACATGCTTCAGCACCTCCCATTGCCTTCTTGTAGGGAGGGGTCCAAAATTGAACCTGCACTCAAGGTGGAGCCTCACCAGCACTGAGTACAGGGGGACAATCACTTCCTTGGCCCTGCTGGCCACACTCTAATACATGTCAGCATGCCATGTGATTGGCCTTTTTGGACGCCTGGGCACATTGCTGGCTCATATTCAGCCGATTGTTGATTGGCACCACCAGGTCCTTTTCTGCAGAAGAGCTTCCAGCCACTCTGCCCCAAGCCTGTAGCATTGGATGAGGTTATTGTGGCCCAAGTGCAGCAGCCAGCACAACTGGCCTCAGCCTATCGCTCAAGCCTGTTTCTGTGGTTGCAAGGTCATAGTTTTCCTGTTGCACAATGGTTTCCAGCTTCTCCTATTTGTCACCCATGCTGCACACAGATGCACTTCTGGTGGCCTATTGATCCTGCCACCTTTTTGGGGGGAACTGCTAAAATTCCTATGCGACCCTTCTGAAGCAATTCTAAGGTTTCAAGCACTTATATGGTTTCTAGCACTTCAGAAACCTTTGTGGCCTTCACCATCTTACCTCCACTGAGATGGAAGATTGAAGTACCTCACTAGCACACCATCTTTATTCTTTTCCTCCTTCTGATCCACCTCTTTCATCCACTCATGTATCTCCTTGCCTTCTAACGAAATTAATTGTTCACATGATCTCACTCAAACCTTTATCTGTGTTCCTAAGTCATTGGTGCTCCCTGCCTTTCCAACCATTAGCATTACCCCTTTCCTTCTGTTTTTCCTTCCACTGCTTTTACTCTGCTTCTAGGACTCGTTTCTGTGTCTGAATGACCCACTCCCACCCAGCTGATAATGATCATGAAAGATAGTCTGGAAATCCCCATCTGTTACAGCACTTCTGTCCTGTGACAATTCCTACATTTCGCACAAGGACCACTCTATTGTCTCCAAGTAGGGATGATTGTATCAGCATACCATTGTTTTGTATTTCCATTTTCCCCCAAATATCCTTCTGCACCTTGGTGAATCCTAGAAGCATCAGCAGTGCTTTATCAGGCTTTGTGAACAATTTAGGCTATAGGAGACCTATAGGATCTGTGCATCTGTGGTATGCAAAACAGTTGAGTGCTTGGAGTGAGGCTGGTTCCCATGGATGCATCATTTATCTTTTCTTAGCATTTAATTCTGAAGCCAGTAATAGGCTTCCTGCTCCACTAGGGTGTGAGGAGAGCTGCTGGTATCATAGATCTCCCCAGGACTACAGGGAAATATGCTGAAGTTATATGTCTGCACCCTTTGCTCATAAGACCTTCTTATATCCTGCTGTCCCTGAATGTGCCAAAGTAAGGCTGGAGGTACTTTTTGTGATGATGAAGAGGGTTACGCTGAAGTAACTCTCAGTCTCTGCCTCATACTTTGGTTTTATTGCCTTATTTGCATTTTGCATCGTCCATTTTCAGAGTTCACAGAGCAAGGAATCAGAAAGGCCGGAATTAATCCTTAATATTTAGAAAGCATCTCAGACACCAATACCTGACTACTATTGCCATGGTAAAATTCATCTTCCACCTTGGTAAGGTATGTCATAAGCACCACTTGCCTGTTCTGAGGGTGCTCCCACCAGCACTCAGCCCTCCTAGCTGGCAGTCCAGAGTGCTGCTGCACTGCCAGTCCTGTTTACCGAGCCATCCCTTTTCACACCTGTCTGATATATTTTCATGTTGGCTGAACAATTACTCTGCGAAATTATGATGATTCCAGCCTATGTATGGCAGAGATTTCTTACTTCAAATTAACATTAAGTGTTGTATGCCCACTTCCTGGAAAGGAAGGGTTGTTTCATGGCATCCAGTTCCCACATCAGATGATATGAAGCTAGTAAACAAGCTGGATTTTCCCAGACTGGCTAAAAGTGCAGTGGAAGATCTTCACTGTGGGAGAACATGACTTAGGCACAATATGTTCAGACTGAGGCAGATTTGCTGTTTCTGGCAGAAACAGATTCCCCAGAAGAATCTAGTCATTTTAAGACATCTGCTTACAGATTCAGAGAGGGGATATTCTTAGTCTAGAGAACTCTTCCCTACCTGATTCCTCATTTTACAAATGCCACTTTCTTCAAACAAGAAAATAGAAGAGCTGTGAAATGAGCCAACGACCTGTTCAAATAGCTAGTTACTGCTCAAAAGGACAAAAAATATTTCATGGAAAATCTTGAGATCCATGCAGAAAACTGAGTTCACTCTGCTAGCTTAAGAAAGAATGCTGCTGCAGGCATGCTGCTGCCTTTGGCACAAGGGCTGGCCACTTCCCAGTTTGTTGATATGCTTATGGAAATGCCTGACGGTGAGCAACTGGCTTGTTTCTGTAAGTCCTGCAAGAACACCCATCTTCCCGTGTAGGTCAGAGCATAATATCCTGTCATTCATACATAACTTAAATGTGAACTGAGAAGATACTTGATTCTGTGAGTGGAATTCAACATACTCCACTGCTGGCACTGATTTTCTGGTAGAAGATAAACATAATGCCATAACTTGCTCTTTCCCATGCCAGAAAATGTCTTGAAAAATATTACTGCACTCCCTTTCTTACTTTCCCAGCCCCCTCCATTTTCTTCTTCACCCTCTGCCTGATGCTAAAATCAGTTTCAATGAAGATGCTGCTTCCAGGAAACCAGTGGCTATATTTGTTTAATGAACCTGTTCCAATGTGTTCTTTAATTGCTCCATTATTTCCTTCCTCAGTGCTCTGTATAACAAAGATATTGGTATTTGACTAAACTTTCATGTTTGAATACAGTAAATACAATGTTATCTGCAAAGAGGAACTACCAGCAAACTGTGGGGATTTAGGGACTTTTTTTTTTTGTCCCTAAGCAGTAATTACAGGGGTAAATGAAACCTCTAGGGATTGTTATTTCCAATTGAACTTTAAGCGTATGCTCCCTGGAAGGGAAGATATCAAGCTTACTGTCCAAGTGAAGTATAAATATGAAGATGATACTTGACTCACGGGGAAAGTAGACAGTGGGATGTATATACTAAATGTTACACCTATCAAACTTAGATAACAAAACTCCAAAGTAACTGAAGTGACCACTACTGATGTAAGGTTTTTATCTGGGACAAGGTCATCCCTTCCCTGAGGAGATATACTCAAGGTGCATTTTATGTCCCTTTTTAAAATTTTCATTACCAAAGAGGGAGGGGTTTAGAGCCCAATCACAGGGAAATCAGAGCACAAGACTCCAAAAGGAAAACATCCTACAGTCCTATGGCTGCTGCTGTAAGGGAAAGAGTAGACCTGGCTGCTACAGTACAACTTCCTCCTCACAGAGCAACTTTCTGACCTATATTCACCTCTCCCCTTCCTGCAGGAAGGGAGGGGAAAAAGAAGGTCTGGTTAAATTCCCTATTGAGCTTTTCATTACACCTCAAATGAGGTGAGGTACGTAAGGGCAGTATGAGACCTATACTGATATCAAACCAAGCAACTGAACTCAGAAAATAAGCAGATAAATGCGTCTGAAAGCTCTGATAACTTTTTTTTTTTTTTCCAAGAAAATACTTTCAAGTAGGACTGATTCTGAAATAATCTGAAGTAACAAAGACAGAGTTTCTGTAGTCTTTTAAACTGCAGAAGACAGCCTTCCTTCCATGTTACTGCGTAAGCTCAGGCTTCTGTAACACCTTGAGACATCCTGCTACTGATCAGCATAGAGCATCAGAAAGCTGGATAACTTCAAAAGCTACCTGTATTGGGAACACACTCTCATTATAAAACCTGTGACTGCAGAAGGACAATAATGCTTCACTTAAGCAGAGGGCAGCAGAAGGTGATATAAGAGCAAGTCATTGAAAGTCCTACTGCCAAAATAAGCACAGGGAGCATCATAGGAGCAGAGGAGACTAAAGGTGGGGAGATTACCAATTTCTCTTAGACAGAAACAGAGTGGGTTATGTCAAAATGTGGTTAATCAGGTTCAGCTGCCACTTGGGGACTATGCTCTTGCATCAGATATACAGGCAATTTCACCATGGTTGTTTTGACAGCAAGATTGGAATTCAAGTCTGTAAATGCATGCAACAGTGCTTACGGAGCTGACAGCAAGGTTACCTCTGTGGTGGAAAAGAGTGAAAGAAAAACTCCTAGATGTACGGTGTAGGCTCTGAACTGTAGGCTCCTGCTGCACAAGAAATGTGTGAGATAGATGAACTTACAATTGCTGACAGAATGATAAAACTTTGAAAAAAAAAGGCTAACATCAAGAAGGTGCTAGTACTTTACTAAGGCTTCTACACAGGGAAAGGCTCCCTGGGAAAAACCTTAGGAGACCCTTGCAGCATAGGATTGGAGATCTCGGAGCATGGCAAGACTCAAGTTGCCAGGAAAATCTCCAAGCGTCTGTATTCTAATGATTTTGTGTGTCGGTATTTATATGTTCTGTCTCCTGAACACCTCTGGAATAATGGGATTAAAATACCTATCTTCTTTTAAACATTATTTGGTGAATTTGTATGCAGACAATGTTACATGACCACTTATCTACTTAAGAGAGAAAATCTCTAGATTTCAGTTCCTGCTTAAAGCTGTGTTTATGTGTTTGAAATAATTGGTAATTTAAATGTTTAAGTGCATATTGGAGTTTAAGTGTGTGTATTATCTAGTCAGGCTTGTGCAGGTACTTGAGTTCTTGGTACCATCATACCTTCCTTCTGCTGGACAGACATCCTCAGGAGTTCAGTCTCTCATCACAACAGTGTTTACTGCCTGTGCTCAAACCAACCCAGAGATGTACTCTGCAATACCAACATGACAAGTGGTGACAGCGTGGACAGTGTTTGCCTGACATTCTTCTTTGACCCTGCTGAATATCAGAGGTTGAGAACCATCTCTGAGGGCAGCTATGGACAGAGGGGTGAGAGGAAAAGAATATTTTATGCTTGAGCTTTGATGCTATAGAGTCCATTTTGTGCCCAGCAGGAAGGAAGATTAATGCATCATAAGCAAAGGAAATCCAGTTGGTCCTTCACCTGTGCATAAGCACCACAGGTGGCATCAACTAGAAATAAAATTGCTGGTGTTTTCCAACAATGACAACCAAGACAACCCTGTCTGGGGGGGACTGAGCCTAGCGCTATGATACTTGACTCCAAATATTATGCCTTTCAGTCAGAAATTTGATTGAAAGGACTCTATGGAATGAGAGTAGAGTGTAGAGTGCAGAGTGCACTGCACTATGCAGGCTAATGGAACAGGGGAGAGGTGAAACAGTGGTCAAAGGAGTAACAAGCTACAGATTAAAGGAATGGGCTCGAGCAGGAATGAACGACTGAGACAGTGACGGAAGAACTAGTGTACCCAAGGGGACTCAAGTATATGGATACGCACACATAAACACAGACTGTTTCACTGTCAAACTCAAGATGGCTAAACTCGAATAGATTTTAGATAGTTAAACTGAGAGAAAAGGTCTCCTTTGTGCTGAACAAAGAGCAATTCTAACAAACAAACAAAACACAAATAAGCTCTTAAGCACATTTTGGCAAGAGCAACTTGAAAGGATGAAAATCACTGCATGTATAAATCCTTAGAAAACTACTTTTAGGGAAAGCATGCAGTATATTCAGCTGGTTATGAGACTAATTCTTGAAAATTCCTTTCTTTTCATTGTTAGTGTGTTTATCTTAAACTATGTTGTGGCTGGACATTGGTAATCGCATGCTGTAACAAATTATTTTCAGTCTTGGACTAGTACTAGTGTGCATGACAAAATACTAGCATAAGAAAAGTGACATCTTTCAACTTTTGACAAAGCATAACATATAATACATATTCTTCTGATATTTAAACAAGTTGTCAAAAAGTTTAATGCTGTTTTGGTTTCTGATGAAACTACGTCACATTTCCATCACACCTCAAAAACATTTGCAGCGCTGGTAAGAAGACGAAAATCAACATGTAAAGGAATATGGGTTTCTAATAAAGACAAACATTCTCTTTTATTGCTTCCAGCCTTCTAAGTGAATAAAATAAATGCCAGAAGCTGCCAAAAGGAAATGAATTTACTGATACTAACAGTAGTCACTGAATGTTATTCATGTATGTGGTAGGAGGGATACTGGTTTGTTTCAGTTTTATTTACTTGGGTACATATAAAATATTAAATTATACTTATCTGTGCTGTAATGGAAATGTAATAGTATTCATGCTGATAGTATAACTCATTCACAAAGCCTGTAAAAATTTGAGTTTTCTTCCCAGACTATGAAGCTTGGTGGGGTTTTACAACACTCAGTTGAGTTTAACTTTTACTCTGTTTCTACTTTTACTTAAATTTACTTCAAGTGAAAGCACCTAAACACTGCATAATTACTGGAAGGTGTGGCCCAAACAATCTGTGACGTGGTGTTTGTGTAACATGCTACTAAACATTACACCTTTACATCCCTGAATTGTGGATCAGATGGGATATAGTCTCGTTAATATAAAAAGAAAGTTTTTTTTTAAAAGGAAATTTTAAGCATTTAATGCTTGCACAAGACAGCAACTGCCACTTCTTAGTAGTTAGGATTCACAGGCTTTAAGAAAGACTAAGTTAAACACCTTAAATCAAAATGCTGTCTTTGGTGTGAAGTGGTGGGGCTTAGTTTTAATTACTTTCTCTTTTTTTGTTTGGGTGGGGTCTTTTTCCACAGAAATTTCTGATATGAGACAGTATTTTACATTGTGGTTTTTTTTTTCTTCTTTTTTTTTTTTTTTTCTTCCAAGCTACACACAAAGCAAAACATGTTTGAGAAATTCTCAAGGAGAAAAAGGCAGGTGTTTCTCATAAAAATTTCTATTTTTAGAATGCTGAAATAAACCTGAACCTATCAAGGCTGGATCTCTTTTTCTTCCTGGAAATTTCCCACAGTTAGAAAAAGAAGGCTGCAGAAGAATTCTGAAGGATTTCTACCTATACAATGATGAGTTCTTTGAGATTCTTTCTACATTTGTTTGCAAATGGATTAGTGACTTTTTAGAAACACAGATGCTATTAATTGTCTCTTCCTGCATATCAGGAAAAATATAGACAAAGGTAATCCATTCATAATGAAAAGCTGGACTATAACACCAAGCCTCATGTCTTCATTTTCATGGCTCATATATTGGCAAGAAGCTTCATTTCTTTCTACTCCTTCCAACCAGGAGGCAAAACCTGCTCCAAAATTGGTGCTAGAATCTTTCCACTTTACAAGTGTAGAATTAGAGCAAGGAAGGAAAGCCACATTCTCTCCAAAAGAGTAAAGATTTTGGTAGAAAAAAATGGTCTTCATTTACTATTAGATGTCCTTGGAAAAGCTGAATGCCTGTTTTGTGTGAGCTTTGTGAGGAACTAAGCCAAATTCAAAGTGCTTTTCTGATATCTTTGAAGCATGTGTTTCAGCCTCTTTCCTAATGTGTGTCTTTGATGCCGACTTCCTCTTACAATGCAGTGACATTGCAATGCAGAGAAAAACAGATAGAATCACAGAATCACACAGAATGGTAGAGGTTGGAAGGAATCTCTAAAGATCATCTAGTTCAACCTACCTGGTCTAGCAGGACCACTCAGTTCAGGAAAGTCAGGAATGTGTCCAGGTAGGTTCTGAAAACCTCCAGAGAAGGAGACACCACAACCTCCCTGGGCAGCATGTGCCAGGGTTCCCTCAGAAGTTTTTCCTTAAGTGGAACTTTTTGTCCATTACCTTTAATCCAATCACTGGACACTACAGAAAAAGTGTTGCCCCATCCTCTTGACATGCACCTTTTAAATACTTGTAAGAATAATCAGGTCTCTCCTCAGTCTCCCCCAGGCTGAACAGCCCCAGTTCTCCCAGCCTTTCCTCATAAGAAAGATGCTTCTGTCCTCTGATCAGTTTGGTGGCCTNGCCACAAGGGCACATTGCTGGCTCATAAGAAAAATTAGGAATATGCTGCTTGTATCTCTTAGTCTGTTTAGTTTACATGTGTATATTTGCATGAGAAATATTTTAATTACTAAACTTCATGTCAATGAAAAGTTAATTTCCCAGTACATTTTTATAAGTAGATTGTAGTGTTTTAGTCAGAAAAGTGAGCGTCTAAATGGTTCTGTTTATTCCTGTGTGCCTTGAAGTCACTGAAAAGCTATGGCAATCGTTCTGTAGTTAAAGTATATATTTTGCTGAGTTTAGTGACACCAGCATCTATTTTCTGTTGCTGACATTAGACCTTTCTGGAATTCCTTTGGTGCACTGTCTTTTAAGCATTTCTAAATTACTTATATCTGTGAATAGGATAACACCACTTCTCTAAATCATACATTTATGCCTTCAGTTTAAGGGATTTGTGCATTGAGTTCTAATCTTTGCATATTCTGAACAGGCTGTACTAAAATTTGATTTAAAATAAAGGTATAAGATACCCTTCAAGTATACACTTTGTTCACATTATACAGTTTTTTTCAATGTATTGTGAATGAGAATTTTTTTCTTTGTCCTGTCTCTTTTCTTTGTCCTTTATGGATGTATCTGATTAAATTTACAGATAATGCCTGTGTTCTATTTCTTGAGCCATTATATTGGATACATTTCACATTTGAATTTA
>WBNH01008696.1:336229-377266 GCA_013401255.1 Urocolius indicus | reverse complement strand
TTCATTTAAACTGAGATGATGAGACTCATTAAAGGCTTAAAGAGGTGGATCCCATTGATCTTTATTACTGTTTGTCGAAATTAACAGAAAAACACCTTCTCCAACTGCAAAATATCCTCGCACCAAGACTCAGATGTGAAAATAAACTTTTCCCCCTGGGCAGCACTATCCACGGCAATTTTATGCTTTAAAAAACACAGTAGCAAAACACTAATTGTATTGCTTTTGGCTGTCTGCTCCTTCTCTCATTCATACATCATTTAGCTTCCTTTTAGGTGGTGAAAACATCAGCAAATCTGTAGAAGGAGACAGCTGGTTCAAACTGATCATTTCCTATAATAGTTGGGGAGTTTATATTCTCTTGTGTGCTATTGTGTAACATCAATAATTTATATGGCATTTAATTATGCAATAAGGCACAAATGGGTATGTTTTCTATAGCTATTCCATGCACATCAACAAGGCCTTGTTCCCTTTAAGGCCTTGAAGCATTTATAGTAATGGACTTATAGAACTTTCCCTAGAGTATCTTATTGCTCTTGCTTTGTGTTCTTTTAATTTATTTGGGAAGCTTTTTTTATTTTTGAAAAGGGAATTTTCAGGTCATTGCTTTGCTTTGACTTCATCCTTTTATATGGTGAGTACATTAATGAATAACAGAGTGTCATCCACTTTAAAATGTTATCTAAAAATCTTGCTCAGACTCCACAGGATTATACAGGAAGCAGAACATGAGATCTCAAGGCAGAAAAATCAAAAGTCACTAGGTTCATTCCTTGGTACATTTGACAAGATGCCTGTAGACAGTCCCATTCTTGAAATGCATGAGACTGTCATGATCAGGCTCTATATCACTCCAAAGCTCAGATTTTCCCTGTTGCAGTGTGCAAGGTGTGTGTTTGCTGACTGAGAGGATAATATATGACCAGTAAGCATAAAAACTTGCATCCTGTTTGTGTGTCAAGCAATTTTTTGTTCTGCTCCCCCTTTACTCTGCCCTGGTGAGGCCTCATCTGGAGTCCTGTTCTGGGCTCCTCAGCTCCAGAGGGACAGAGAACTTCTGGAGATAGTCCAGTGCAGGAACCACCAAGATGATCAGAGGACTGGAACATCTTTCATATGAGGAAAAGCTGCAGGAACTGGGGCTGTTTAGTCTGAAGGAGACTGAGTGGGGATCTTATTAATATTTACAAATAGCTAAATGCTGGACATTAAGAGATTGGGGCATCCCTTTTTTCTGTTGTATCTAGTGACAGGACAAGGGGTAATGGAAAAAAAGTTTGAACACAAAAAGTTCTATTTGAACACAGGAAAAACTATTTTACTGTGAGTGCGACCGAACCCTGGCACAGGCTGCCCAGGGAGAGTGTGGAGTCTCTTCTGGAGGTTTTCAAAACCCTCCTGGATGCATTCCTGTGTGACCTGATCTAGGTGGACCTGCTTCTGCAGGAAGGTTGGACTGGATGATCTCTGAAGTTCCCTTCCAACCCCTATCATTCTAGGATTCTATGATTCTCTTCCTCCACATCTGAGGAAATAGGACAGATTCACAAAAATACCTTGTACTGAGCTTTTTTTTTTTAATTTATGAGTGTTGTTTTTTCCCATAAAAAAATTTCTGGGTGCACCAGAGGCTTGATTACATTAAAGAATACAGTAACTGTTATGAAGCCAGCCAAAATTTCCTATCAGTCTTCCCAGTAGAAAATGTCTTCAGTAATGGAATCGCTATTCTGACAAAATATTTCTTCTCTTTAATGAAAAGTTAGAACATTTCAAAGAAAACTGACAGTACAGATTAATCTTCTCATGTGTTTGAAGTTAATTCTTCCCTGGAAAAAAAATAAAACATTTCCCAGTCAAGTCCATTTGTCATCCAATCTCCAACTTCTTTCCCCTTCCCATAGACTAAGCAGTAACCTCTTTTTGCCCATGAATTGAGTTGTTTTACTTAACTATCATAGAAATTACTCCCTTTTCACATCATAATAAATATTCACATCATTAGGACTATACCTTTGCCACATACAAGGCATTGCTGTTACCGTTCAGTGATGGTTTCTTGCACTTATGAGCTGTTTCTCTGTTTAAATAACTACAAATCCCTTGCTAAATCCCACTCAAGCAAAAGTAGCCTCGTGGATATCCTGCATGGTCTTTTCTGGTCCACATACAAATCTCAGTCCAACATCACCAACCAAACCCACTGTGCCAGAACACTGCAAAAGAGTATACCTTGAAGTGTCCCTATGTGGATGGTCAGACTCCATCCAAGTTGTTGCTGAGGAACCAAGCAGAATATGGCAAGCTACTGGAAGTGTCCTCCAGGACAAGACTGCAAGAAAGGTACTCATCTGGAAGATACTGACTCCACAGCCAACACTCCCATGTTTCATGACTGTGGTGATATTGGCTTCCTTGGTTACACTATAGGCTATCATGGAAAATCTTAAACTATGTATGTTTTAAATAAAGTTTAAATTTTTCTACTACAGAAAAAATCTGAAATTAACAAAAAACAAAAATAATAACATAATGAAAGTCTACAGTGCTTTGGCAAATCCATTATTTTTTCAGATATTTTAATAATTTCACACACTATTTTTTTCTTTAATGATTTGTTTCAACAGTGGGATATAATGGAGATGAGAAAAAATGAGATTTAAGCATCAGGGTGCAAGGAGGGACAGCTTCTGCTGAAAGGAAGGGAAGTTAAGAGCTGAGAGTGATACCAGAATAGTCCATACTGACCAGGTGCAGTCCTAAGGGACCTGAACACGGCAGACAGAGTCAGGCACCAGCAGCAGGGTCCTTTGACAACATTGGACATGGCAAACACTGAACTAGGGCTAAAGCCTGTCCAGGGAGCCAAGTCACAGGAAATGGGTTCAAGTTGCACCAGGGGAAGTTTAGATTGGGTATTACACTGAGAGGGTTATGAATCATTGTACCAGGCTAACCAGGGAGGTGATTGAGTCACTGTCCCTGGAGATTTTCCACAGATGTGTAGATGAGGTGCTGAGGAACATGGTTTAGTCTAGTGACAGACTTGGCACTGTGAGGTTAGTGGTTGGACTCAATGATCTTAATGGTCTTTTCCAACTGTAACAATTCCATGACTCACATAGCAGACTTACTTCCAACCCCATCACCAGCTCCATCTCCTGGACCTCTTTGACTCATTTTGTAACCTTGTCTCTAGCCCAGTCTCTGGACCCATGTTGTTTTGCTCCTGTCTTGGCTCCCTGGACAGGGATATTCTGTTGCAGTGTTTTGGCACAGTAGGTTTGGTTGGTGATGGTGGACTCAGTTTTTTATGTCAAAGTCAGTAGGGCCCATTGGTGCTCTCAAGGCCCTGACATAAGGGCTCCTCAATGCGATTTCCATTTCTGGCACTGATTGGAATGGCGTGGTTTAACAAGATAACCCTTGATATTTCACTGCCTTTTGTAAAATAAACATAAGAAAGCTCATGCTAACTACACAGAAGGGTACTCAGAGACTAATTAACAGTGTTTCTGAAGATCTGTTGTATCTTCAGGCCAAATGTATGTTATTGGCAATGTCTCTTAATTTTGTGAGCTAATCTGAGTAATAGGCACCAAATAATTTGTCTCTCTAATGCCACTGAAAAAAAGCAGACCAAATATTGCTTTTATATTTGTGCTTTTCATAGAATTGACCACATTGTAAAGCAAATCTCTTTTGGATTATTATTAAAAGTCAAACCTGTTTCAAATCTGCAGTAAGATTTCAGTGACAAATGTTGAGCTACATTCACCTAAACACAGTGTTTATGCTTGCTTCAAGTAAGCATTCCCCTCTGCACCTCTGACACACAAAAAAAGTGACACAACTAAATATAATAGAGGACCATCTGTGACATCCAAGGAATTAAAGCTGGAGGAGCCAGCTGCAACCAGTAGAGCAGAGCAGAAACCAGAGCTTCTGGCAATCATTTCCCTTGTTGGTACTATTGCTGCTGTAGGACCTGTCGCTTCATCTCTTTGCTACAGTTAGCTTTTTTTTTGTTTTAGTATACTTTTGTCCTTCCTATATTCTGTTTAGATGTTGAGATCTATATAACTAGTACCACCTACTTACGTGGTTATAAAACAGCTGTACCCAAGTGCACTTGGATATGCTACAGCTTACCACAAGTAATGAGCATGGGAAGAAAGGGATATGTTTACACTGAACATATAAAATCTGTATTCTGCAGAGCAAAAACTGGAATTGGAATGCCATAAATACGTGGAGTAAGCAAAGAATGACAAAAGAAACACAGGAAAATCACCACAAAAGACATAGGTGAGTGAGTCGGGGTTTTGCAGTGCTTGGAAGGGAGGGCAGATGAATGCAAGAAGTTTTTTGGTTTTATAAGAATAGGGGGAGTCAGAAATACTTAAGAAGTCCACAGAGACAAAGTTTGGCCCATCACCCTGTGTGCTAAACTACAAGCTCAGCCTTACCTATCACAATCAATTAGTGCAGAAAAGTTACTTGGATTCCAGATGCATGGCCTTATTACGTCATGGATCTTTGTGCAGTTTTTACATAGTTGAGATTCACAGATTAAAACATCCAAACTCCTTTGGAAACAATGAGTTGTTTCCTAAGCCCTTGCAGAATAGTGCTATGGGCTGGTTAGTAAATTCAATCCCTGTTCTGCTTACACTAGAGTAGGGCCAGTTTTCTTATTTCTGTGTTGTAGTCAGTGTTATTTAATTAGAGAAACAAGAATAAATGACACAATAACAGATTTTGACGAGATAAAAAAAAACAAATGAAACAAACCAGTTCTGCAAAGGGAGCTCCAATGATTTTGGATTAATGTTTTAGAACTTTTTGCAAGAAGTTTCGTGCATTATCACCGCACACAGGGCACGTCCCGAACAGATGGCGCTTACAGCGCTTGTTGACGTTTTAAGGCTCTTATTTGTGAAAAGTAAATTGGAAACTGCTTTTTATTTTCTATGGAAATACACAATAGGAAACATTTCCAAATTACCTTTGGAAGATGCAGGTCCCTGTAAACAGAGAGATCTCTTTGGGACCAGTGTGTTCTAGGATGATTACTTGCCTTGTCCATCTTGTTCCCGTACTTGGCCAAACAATTAATTTGGCAATGCGCAATAGTTAAGCTTTTCTTTGGGAAACTGATTGTTGTCCAAGTGAATATCCAATGAAGATATGTGAATATTTAAGCTGCAAGAAGAAGGCAAGTGGGTTAATAATTTTGTAAGTTGCTTTTCAAACAAGCATCTCCTTGGCCTTGATGTACTATGACATTTGCTAATTGACTAAGTTAGTGACTTACATTTTAAAATAAAACTGGCACAGGAATGTAGATAAAACCCCTGACTTTGATTCGAATGCAGGAGAGAGAGAAAGAGAGAGAGGGAGTAAAAGGACATATTAGCTCAAGTATCATCACATGATGACAAGACATTGCAGGACACATACATTTTTAACAATGTTAATAAAAGTTAAGTAAATGTGAGTATCTGTCTAGAGAGAATGAATTAAAAATGATACTTCTTTGCTTACCCATTTTTTCACTTTTATCACAATCCTTGCAGTTGCCCAGTAAGCGTAATGGAATGACAGGATTAATGCCCAGTTTTCAATGATGTCCTCTTCACTGCAGGTATAGAGTTGACGCTCAGCTCTTGCTAGAGCATCCCTGGGGATCCGCAGTACAGAGCTGTTAAGTCTAATTACAATTCCTTTTTCTAACTGCTGAATCATCTTCCAAATATCTTCTTTAAATACATACCAGATATATTGCATTTGTCACATGCTAAGTTGACAGAAGAGCTTTGCCACATCTGCAGAGGTAGTACTTGAACCCAGATTTCTAGAAAGCAGTGGTCAGTGAACTAGACATTCATACTGTCTCTTCTCTAATGATATGCACATTTTGTGTGTGTATTATGAGCAGTCATACATATACTCAGCATGGTTAAAGACAATATCTATAAATAATCATCACTTCTAGTCTCTTGTAGGTCAATAAGACAATAAGCCTAATCTCAGTCTCCGTGATGATATTAGGTGCATTTCCATTCACATGTCACTTGTCTTTGGGTCAAGCACTCGTACACCAGCCGTTTTTCTCATCAGTAATGTTATCTAGCTTGAGGAGTTCAGAGTCACCTGAAACTGCAGATGCCTGTAGTTAAGCAGATTACTTTGGTATCCCTTTATAGCTGATGAAGAGGCCTCTAAAACAGTAAAGAGGATCCTGATTCTCATCATAATTGAAAAGAAGCCCCAAGGTGACTGGCTTATCCATAGACACCTGCAATGCTCATTGGAGGATGCATTGCACTTTTCTGTGGGCTTGATTTCTGTTTGCCTTGAAATCCCCTTTAAAATGTTGGAAAGAAAATTCCCTATTTATATTTGTATTATACCATAGTTCAGGTTTACACAGTAAATCAGTTTAATGAGGTGTAATTAAATTATTATCTAACTCATTGTGTGTAATTATATGCATATTCTGTAACACAATAAAAAATTACTACAGACTCTTGAGGTTTCTTGTGCTTAAGCATCTCTCAGCAACTTCTGCGGGGGCAGCCCTACTGGAAAAGAAAAAGGAGGCAAAGAGGAAGCAGAAAAGTGGAGAAAGCACAGAGCAAGAGTAGACTCCTGATGGAATAACAAAGTAGATAGCATTGTATGCGCTGGCACCAAACTACATACCAGTGTGTCCCACCTCATTGAAACTAATGGGTTTCAGCAGCTTGGGATTCCAGTGAAAGCTGGATTGGCAGCTACAGCCTGAGTTCTCCCATGAGCAAGGCCTACTGTGTCAATTTTCCTATGGAAACAAGGTCTTTGGGGCTCAAAGAGAGAGTAGGAATGCACCCAACAACTTCTTGCAGGTCCTGATTCACAGGACACAACTATGTTTCCTTTCCACTTGTGTTTGTACTCTATGAGCGAGCTTAGTCCCTGCCACAAGGACAGCCTAAGGATGCCAAGGATGTGGCAGATTTTCTGGGATCACACTTCAGCTAATCGCAGGGGAAAGATATAGGTGCATCTCATTTATATAAACTACGAGCTCCTCTCTTTGACAGTACTACAAGCTCCTCTCTGGTAGTTCTCTCTCCTGTTCATTCCAGATATTTATCTCAAACCAATAAAAAATAGCTGATAATGCACATCAGATCTGAGATGTTTGAAGAGAGAATGCAGCACATATCATGACTGATGAACTAGAAAATCAGAACAGTTAAACAGATAATTGCTTTTTTTTTTCAATTCCCTCTTTAATGTTTCCTTGTTTTCAATTTTAGGCACAGCTAAATTAATTGTTGTGGATTACTTTATTTGAAAAATAAGAATAATTTATCAGGAAATTTATTAGACTCTAACATAATATTATCATAGCAACAAAACTTCATATCCAAAGACCAGTAAAAAGTTATGATAATGTCCTTGCCATAAGTAAAGTGACATTTGAGCTGAAAGTGTGAATTGTCTAAAAGACATGACTGCAGCTTGAAGACATCATTAAACTCTCAGAAATAAAATATAGCATACCAGAGGCTAATAGAATAATAATGTTCAAACTTTTCTTATGACTGACTGGAATGACTATGAAGGCTGTACTGGCCACTACAGAAAGCCGTTATAAAAAAGAAAACTGCACAACAAAAGCTAAAATTTTAGGGAAAGAGAGTTTAAATTACCACATTAACTTCATCACACCAATTGACATCATTCAAGAATGACACTTCTGGTTTCAATTAATTCAAAATTAATCTTGACAGCAATGGCGATTTGAGGAAGAATTTAAAAAGGCTGAAGTCCAAAGATGTTTGGGGGCTTGCACAACTCTTAACCTAGGATGGAAGGGTGTGAAACACTTCTCTGTTTTTTTTTTAAGATAACAGAAACATAGAAACATAGAATGGCAGGGTTGGAAGGGACCTTTAGAGATCATCTAGTCCAACCTCCCTGCAGAAGCAGGTTCACCTAGATCAAGTCACATAGGAACATGTCCAGGCAGGACTTGAAGACCTCCAAGGAAGGAGACTCCACACCCTCCCTGGGCAGCCTGTGCCAGGGCTCCCTCACCTTAACAGTGAGATATTTTTTTCTTATATTTAAATTGAACTTTTTGTGTTCCAGTTTCATCCCATTACCCCTTGTCCTGTTACTAGATACAACAGAAAAAAGGGATGTCCCAACCCCTTGACACCCACCATTTAGATATTTGTAAATGTTAATAAGATCTCCTCTCAGTCTCTTCTTCTCCAGACTAAACAGCCCCAGTTCCTGCAGCCTTTCCTCGTATGAAAGATGTTCCAGTCCCCTGATCATCTTGAGAGCCCTGCGCTGGACTCTCTCCCGAAGTTCTCTGTCCCTCTTGAGCTGAGGAGCCCAGAACTGGACATAGTACTCTAGATAATGGTAGGATATGGAACACTACCAAAGTGTATATTCAGTTGAGATCATTGGGCAGTGAGAATATCCTCCATAGAAGAAAAAAAAAAAAAGTGCTTAAAAATATTATTAAGAACTATCAAGAAGCTGTTTTGTTCTTACCTTTGCTCAAGCACAGTGGGTATGCAGATGATGTTATTCTCCTGAGCCTCTCATCTCTAGTTTGCAGGCATGCCTCACTTGATATTTTACCTATAAAGCCTGTTTCAGCGAAGGACTATTACATTGTTTGTCCCCACAACACCGAAGGATGGGAGGACAGGATGACCCAAGTCAGCCACCTTACCATCACTGGCAGCCTCAGTAGGGATGGTTAAGCAAGGAGGACCAACAGCAGATCTACCTCTGTGTCTCTATGTACAACTGCTTGCCGAGCACTGCCAGCTGCTCTGATAGACCTACAACCTAACACCAAAAGTCAACAAATATGCTGTCATAGAATCATAGAATCACAGAACAGTAGCAGGCAAGACTGAAAATACAGACAATGCCATCCATCCAACATCAAGGAACAAAGAGATGAGGATAGTGAATGCTGGTGGGCCAAGGCAGCACATCCTGCACTGTGAAAAAAAAAGAATGCACAATAGTCCCTGTCTGTCTTCTCTCACAGACCAAAACTTTCTGACACTGACTATGGGGTTTAGTCTACAAATTCTCCAAGATATTTTAATGTCTTTTGAACCACCAACATGTATTTAGCAGCAACTAGAACCAGAAGGATTTTAATTTCCCCAACCCCATTCTGTACTCAGAGGCATTTTTGTCCATGCCACAATATCTGAAGTTGCTGCACAAGTGACCATGTGGGCTGACCCATAGCAAACCTCCATCAAAGCCTCAGCACAGACTGCACCTCTTGTCTCTGTCTCTCTCAGGTTGACTACACCAGATAGCAGCGAGGGCTCATGGTTGTTGGGTTGGGTTTTTTTTCCCAGAAAGCCCGATGTTTTGAGAGAAAGAAGGTGAGATTTCTTTTCTTCCTGCTCTCCCTGAGAGACAAATTCTTTTTTTTTCTTTCTGATCTCAATGACAAAGATGTCCTGTGTTTGTTTTCTATTCAGTTTTACCTTTTCTTGTGTTTTTCTTCTCTCAGCAAAATATGACATGTTGAAGTTTTCTGGGCTGAAAAAGTAAAACTGCTTTTTGCCAGTGAATCAATTTTACTTTCCATCAAAACAAATTTCTCAGCTTTTTGACAGACAACAAAGCTATTTTGCACTACCCATGGTAAACCATACTTCACAATAGAGGCAGGCAAAAGCTATAAGATTAAATACTGTTTGGTATACTGCTTTTGTTGAGAATGCAACCTGTGTACTCACAATGGTTTCCTGATAAATTGTCAGGCCAGAGGCAGGGAGGCAGAGAGCAACTTTAAAGTTACTATTCCATTAATATGTGAGTTGTACACCACCACTCTCAGTGTGTGAGTTATTAGTTTTTTCTCTAATACACATTGTACATATAGGTATATTCTTTTATCAATACATATTATTATATTAAATACATGGAAAAACTGAAAATTAAAACTTTCCTGATGAAGATAATAGGGTCTTTGCCAAAAACCTCAATTCTCCCCCAAAGAACTTATACTTAGGTCCTTATCTAGGAGTCCGAAAATCTGGATTAAGAACCTTAGTTTACTATTGATTTCTGGCTTGATGCTAGTCCATTACTTAAAGCTTTATTTTAAAGGGATTTTTTTTTCCTTCAATTTTTTTAAATAGCCCTGCCACTTTGTTCACACCCCAAACAGAATTCACAATCTTCAGAAAATTGAGAGAGAAATATCTTCTCTCTAGTCATTCATCTTCCATAACTGTGCTGATTCCATACTTTAAGTGACCTGCCCTTCAGATTACAGGACTTTTTTGGTCCTTGTCTCTGTTAAGATACAAAAACTGTATTGAGAATTTTCCCAGTACTTCGCTGTACCAGTCCCAAGCATTGAGCTATTAGACTGAAAAGCAACACAAAGCTTTATAATGGAGCAGCTCCTGGCAGGATCTGTGAACCTGTGAACAGAGAAGAGCCCAGGTTTGCTGTCAGAATTTGTGACTCCATAGGGTACCCATGCTGGAGCAGTCTGTTCCCAAAGGTCTGCACCCTGTTGGAAGGAGCTGTGCTGGAGCAGTTTGTTAAGAACTGCATCCTGTGAGAAGGACTCAGGTTGGAAAAGTTTATGGAGGGCTGTCTCCCATGAGAGGGACCCCACACTGGAGCAGGGGAAGTGTGAGAGGAGGAATGAGGGGCAGCAATGTGTGACGAACTGATGCCAACCCCTCGTTCCCCATCTCCTTATGCTCCTGTCGAGGAAGAGACAGAGAAATCAAGAGTGCAGTTGAACCTGGGAAGAAGGTGAAGATTTTTAAGATTTGCTCTTATTTCTCTTTTCCCTACTCACTTCCTAATTAGCAATAAATTCAATCAATTTCCCAAGTTGAGTCTGTTTTGCTGGTGACAATAATTGCTGATCTCCCTGTCCTTATCTTGATCTGTGAACCTTTCATTATATTTTCTTTCCTGTCCAGTTGAAGAGGGCAGTGATAGAGTAGCTTGGTGAGCACCTGCTGACTAGCCAGGGTCAACTCATCACAGTAGGGAAAAATTAGAAAAGCATAATAGAAATAAAATGAAATTACTAAAGACAACAGAAGAAAAAGATTAAGATAAAAGAATCAGAACAAGTACAGCAAATTCAAGCCTAAGAGAGAAAGCTCTCAGGAAAATCTAGTTGAAAAAAACAGTTGGAACTTTAAGAAAAGGAAATGTTTCTTTTTGTTTGAATCTTGAATATTCTGGAAAACAAAAGTATGAACACTCTGGGCTAATAAATTTTCATGGTTTGACATGACAGCCTTTTCTGGTAAGGGGGAAGGGGCTGTAAAGATGGCGCCTGTAAGAAGTTGTTTGCAACTCTCCCCAGCTCTGAGCCAGACCCACGTCTGGGGCTGAGCCAGTTAGATGCCTCCACGATCACTTTTTAAGAAGAAGCCGGAAGAGGAGGTTGCTTTTCCTTCATCTTTTTCCTGCTTCTTCCTTCTTCTGTCCCTTCTTCTTCTTCTGGCTGGTGGTGGTGCAAGGAGTAGGAACAATGAGAGAAACGGCCATGCGGACTCCAAGGCCAGTGATGAAGGAGAGGAGGAGGTGTACCAGAGCAGAGACTCCCCTGCATTCTATGGAGAGAATTGGAGAAGCTGAGATATTCACCAAGGACTGTGTCCCGAGAGAGGGACCCCATATCGGTAGAAGAAACTGCAATTGTGATGAAGAATGCATGCCAGAGATATTTACCAAGGACTCTGTCCCGAGAGAGGGAACCCATATCGGCAGAAGCCGCAGCTGCTGGGAGCAACCCATGCCAGAGAAGTTTGCTAAGGACTTTGTGCCGGGGGAGGAACCCCGTGTTGGAGCAGGGGAAGAATGCCAGGAGTCATCCTCTTCTGAGAAGACAGAAGCGGCAGAGCCCATCTGTGAGAGACTGACCACATTCCCCATTCCCTGCCCCCCTGAGCCGCTGAGGGGGGAGGAGGTAGAGATATCGGGAGCAGTGAGCTGGGCCCGGGAAGAAAGGAGGGATGGGGGAGGGAGATCTTAAAGTGCTGGTTGTAATTTTCTCATCATCCTACTCCCTTTTGCTTTTATTCCGTTCTGTTCCTTGTAGAATAAACTTTCCTACTTTCCTCTCTAAGTCAAGTACTGGAGTTGTTTTTTGCCCGGCACCGTAATTGGCAGTAAGCCTTCCCTGTCCTTGTTTTAATCCACAACAACCTCGCTTATCTTTTTACTCCCATTTCGCTGGGGCCTCCACCATCCTGACGAGGGTGGGGGTGAATGGGGGCACCGAGCGAGGGACTGTCGTGGTGCTGCTGTGCTAGGTGGGCCAAACCACGACATAAATTAAGCTGAAGTCACTAAACATTCATTTTCAGCAACAATTCTACCTCCTAACGTATAGGGTATGAAAATTACGTTACCGGGTTCAAGGGTTTACCCTGTGCCGTAGCTCCAATGAGAAGGTCTGCGGACACAAAGATTGTATTATTCGTTTAAATGACTTTCTGTCTGTGGCTGAATTTTGTCTTGAATCTTTTTTTTTTTATTTCCATAGGGGAAAATCTTATTAAAGGTTCATCTCCAAGGAGCAAGGTTTACAAAAGTTTTTTGATGAGTACATCCATTAGAAAATGACAAGGAAAGAGGATCATGTCCAGTTGTGTGATTAAAAATCAGCCACTGTAACCACGAAGGAATGGAGCAGCCCCAGTAACCTAATCAGCTTTCCCCAGGGCTGTCTCAGGAGAGCGATCGGTCAGATTTGGCAACTTCTAACAAGCAGCATGACAAAAGAAAATCTGAAAATCAGAAACATCACTGTAGAAGATAACATCTACAGACAGCAAGGGCAGACCAGAGATACTCAGATTTTCAAGCAGCCACAGTTATGGAGTAGTAATATCGTGCCTGTAACAGTCAGTTGTTAAGTGCACCTACCTGGATTCCAACTCAGAAACATTAGTAAGAACCTGGGTTCATGTCCTATATGAGATCTCACTCCTTTTCCCCTACAGGGATCACAGTCTGGCACCAATGTTGCTTCTGTCAGCTGTCTCTGCTCTTCCTTTATCAATGAGTGTCTGTTACAGGGTCCTTGTTCTCTCTAGTCTATTTATAATTAATGGTCCAATATCTTAATAACATCCTTTAGGGTGGATCAACCATCCTGTGGTTGAAGAGTAATTGTTGCATTGGGTCTGAAACACCTTCCAGCTCTTGACTCCTTATGTTAAAAATGTCTTTGACATGCTGGATTGTGTCCAAATGAGGCCACCATGGGTAGGGGACTGGAACATATGGCATTAAAGGAGACATGCAAAGCTGGTTCACTCATCCTTAGAAAGAGAAACCTAACCATGGGCGAGAGGATCCTGCTGGCTTAACTACCTCACAGGAGATACAGAGAACACAGATCCAGACTTCTTAGGAGGTGCATAGTGATAAAAATAAAGAGGCAAACAATAAGTTGGAGCATGAGAAATTTCAAATAAATAACAGGGGAAAAAAAAGTCCCTGTGAGGATGGTCAGACATTGGAACAGAGATCCGTACAGTCTTTCTCCTTGGAGATATGTAAAACTCAACCTGGTAAGGTAATCTGCCCAAAGACTGTCCCTGGCTTTGAGAACTACACAACCTGCAAAGCTCTCTTCCAATTTACATGGCTCTAAGAGTAGGCAGAATTTCAGAGGATGAAATTCACACACAGGACAGGGGTTGCAGCAAGCCTTCAAGTACCCAATCAGCTACTGAAATACTAGCACTGCTCTGGGAGCACTGATATTTTCTTACCACTTTACACCTACATAACAATCATGGAGTCTCCGTGTTGGATGGGTTATGGCCAGGTAGTTCAGCTAATCATAATCATCCCTCCTACTCCCTGTGCAACACTTTGCTTTCTTCTATCAAGCTCTCAGCACTTGTCAGCCACTTAGCCGTTCACATATTCACAGGGCCTGTCTAAAAGGGCCCTTTCTTTTACTAAAGCCTTTAAACACTACCACCTCAGTATAAATGTCACCACTTTCAATGCTACCCACAACACTACCCACTACTGAGCCCTCCTGCTGCTTTTTCACTCTATGACTCTTTTCCTTTTTTTCTGCTCTACTTCTGGCTCTGGACCAATTCCTTCTTTAAAACTCCTTTTGAAAGGTTCAGCTTGAGAACGCTATTCATTTAACTACTGACAGCAGGTTCATACCTTCAAAAGCACTGCTGTAGAGCAGTGAAACCAAGTTTCCTTGATGAAATGCCTCGTCGTTTTTAAAATTACTCGAGGAAAAGAATCTTGGTTCCTTTTCTCCACTCTCCCCACTGACTGAGCCACACAAATACGTAGCTAGATGGGTGAAAAGACATTCTGTAAACAGAACTATTTAAGCGAAATGAAACCTCTTGCTTTGGATTTATACAAGCCCTGTGTCAATCCTGTGGGACAGGTTGAATTTAACCGTGGCTTAAGCTTGGATGAATGATGACAACTTGTATTTACTGGGACGCTGTCATGAACTCTGTAGAAGAATGGCACCCTTGAATGTGCAACACTGCCTGGCACACAGCATGCCTCACCAAAGCAGAAGCTTTCAGAGAAAGATGTACATGAGCTGGAGGGATGCAGTCACCTGTGCAAACTATTCACGGATTAAATTGATTGCCTCTGAATTAATTGGGCAAGAGCAAGGAGATAACAGGTTGGCAACTGAACACTGCTTGGAGGGATACAAATTTCACAAAAAGGTTTGAGTACAGTGCAAGGTAATTTATAACAGTGAGACAATCTGTTCTACTGGACTGCAAAATTGAAAGGGCTGAAGGAGGGGCTAAAAAATTAATGCAATGCATTCATGGTAGTTCAGGAAGACTGATGATAAGATAAAGGCTCTAGAACCTGGTTTTAGTCAAAAAACCTCAGATTCTTGTACCCTTCCTGTAGTGATTTAGTCCTGGCTAGGTGCCAGATGCCCACGAAGTTGTTCTGTCACTCCCCCTCCTAAACTGGACAGGGGAGAGAGAGAAATATAATGAGAGGTTCATGAGTCAAGATAAGGACAGGGAGTTCACTCAGCAATTAGTGTTATGGGAAGAAAAGGGTTTGATTTATTAATGAACAATCTGAACAGAGCAGGGAAATGAGAAATAAAACTGAATCTTAAAACACTTCCCCTCACCTCTCCTTCTTTCCAGGACTCTCCTTCCTTCCCCCCACAGTGGTGCAGGGGATGGGGGATGGGGGTTGTGGTCAGTTCATTACAGATGGACTTTGTCACTGCTTCTTCTCAGAGGGAGGCCTCAGAGGGAGGCCTCACCACACTTCCCACTGCTACACTGTGGGGTCTATCCCATGGGGGAGTTATAAGTTTAACCTTCTTTTAACCTCTTAAAAAGCAGCATAAAGTAACACAACTAATAATAAAGCAAAGATACCACCTCCTGGCTGCAGAGTCTGTTTGGGTGATCATTCTTGTTGCCCTCCAACAAGAATGGTTTCCCATCCCCATGTGTCACCTGCAGGTGAAATACAATTTGGAACCAGCCTCAGCATCTCTCTCACAGACTGCAGTGCCATCTCTTCCAGGAGGAGTTCCTCCTGGTGAAGAGGGGACTTAATCTAACGTGAGAAAGCAGATTTAGAATCACTCAAAACTTCAAGAGGAGACACAGTGTCTATTTCTGGAGGCTGCTCCTCTCCCAGCAGGTATATAAAAGTATCAGAATATTTGACACAAATCAATGGCCTCTACACTGGGTGGCTACAGAAGCTCATACTGATGCCTGTTCATTAGCAGTGAAGAGGAGAGGGGCTCTTACATCAGTGATTGCAGGCTTTTTGCTAGAGAGAGAAACAGTTTATGCTCTATAAAATTGCCTATTCCCAGAGTATTTCTCATTATAAAAGACTGCAGAGGAAATTACCATCCCGTTGGTTTTGGGGTTTTTTTTACCACGTGAGTGCAAAATGATTCCCTTAATGCATTAATGTGATACCTGCAAGTAAATGTGAGATAATATCTGGGCCAAAACCAATGCTGCCTAAAAATCTGTGAAACTCTGATTAGGAAATTGGGCAGACTAATACAAAAAGAAGTAATTTGGTTCAGATACTAAAGCTAAGGCAACATGATTTTTACTCTTTTTTCTTCTTCTTTCTCCCTCCCTCTAGGGAATAGTTTATTCATTATAAAACATGGGGTTGCCAGAAATAGGTGTTATTAAGTAAAAAACCCTCATGTCTGGATAAGTGTTTTATTCATCAAGCTATTACATAAAAGTAAGTGCAAATACTGCAGTTACTTTCTCGAAGGGAAGGAAATGGTGTATTATCCATATTTAAATGGATGATAGTTGCCTAAACTCAGAAACATTACAGGATACATTCAGTCTTTCTGAGATGCAGTGATACACTAAGAAACCTAATATTCCTGGTATAAGTGGGCTTGCAAGCACATTTTTCTCCTCTGCATTGCACCTTCCTCAGCTCTGTGAATTCATCCTAGGGAGAGAGATGCTCAGTGGTGTGGGAACACCCCATATCAATCTCTGCAGGTCTGTCTCAGAAAAGACACTCAAGGTCATACAGAAAGCCTGCAAAAAAAAAAAAAGCCAGACTCCTCATCTGGAAGAAGCACTTCAGAAGTACCAGAATGGTCTCATTAAGATACTAAGAATCAGCAGTAACTATTTGAAATGCAGCTGTCATGTCTTCCTTGTCCTCTTCTTTACCAGGCTTGGACATGGCCTTGGTCCCAGAATGACTAAGATTCACCAAACCATGTAGAAGTCAGCAATGACTACTGGGGCATGGCTGGTTTGTGCTACAAGTGTTAGGAATTAACTGCAAATAGCAGCAACATGCCTTCTGCTGGCTATACAAAAGTCAATGACCATTAACACTATTGATTGCATAAGAAGATTGCTCCCTTTTCCTAAAACTCTAATCACTGATAGTCTGCTCAATGCTGCCACTTTGACAGCAGTCAGCAGCCTGTTAACACAGACATGAGCTGCAGAAGAGGAGCTGAAGATACCACTGACTTTTTAACAGGACAATACTCCTTACTCAAATAAATACTTTTCATTTGTGTCTTCCAGTTTCTGCTACCTGTCTGTAGTTTCTGTATTTGAAGTCAGACAATAAATTACAAATGCAACTTCAGATACAAAGTGTATCATCCACCCAACAAGTTTTGGCAGAGACTCTCTAGACATACTTTGATGACTGCCTCCTTTTAAAGCCTGAGGGGTTTGTCCACCCTCTGAAAAGCAAAGTGATACCCAAGTAACTAATCTAGGAAAGGAAGAAATCAATGAGTCCACAGACACACAGTACTATGAAAACCCAGCAGAAAGCAAGGCACACATGAGATGTAACTTTGCTTACCCCAGTTGTCCGCCACTCCGATGTGAGCTAAATCAGGGTTTTATTAGCCCAGGATTCCTTATAATACCTGCTTCACAGTCAGCAAGGACTAAGTGGGGCAGTCTGCTTGCAGTCCCTGCCTTGCTGACATGTTTTGGAAAGTGGCCAAGGAGCTTTCCAACCTGCTGGCATCAGAGGTCCATCTCTTTCCAGCAGATCTATCTCCAGATTCACAAAAGAAAATGGGGATCAGAAGCCAACACCATGATCTCATAAAAGGATTACAGAAAAATATTATTGGAAGAAATATGCTCTCTCTTCCTCAGCATTTGCAAAAGAAATTGGACTTTCTCACCTGAATGTTTTTCAAAGTCTCCTAAGAAGTGCCAGCAGTCCTCTGAGCTCAAGAGAAGTCAATGGAACAGAGCTTTGCACTTAATGAAAAAGCATTTTGACTGAACGAGTGTATTGCCATTAAAAAAAAAAATAAAATCCAAACTATTACAGTAATTGATTACAGCTCTCATTCTTGGGCATATAAGTAGAAAGGAGATAAAGAATGCAAGCCATTCATCATTTGTTTACAGTTGCAGCCTCCCCAAAGGTCTAATTGTGTTTTAATGATAACAAATAAATATGCAGCAATGGCTCATTTACACTGGCCCTCACAGAAGGCAGTAGGGATTAACAATGCTTTAGCAAAATGTCACACACACAACTTCTCCTTCAAAACATGCCAAAGCCTGCTGAAGTCTCCAGAGTGAAGTTTATCTTATCTAATACAGCCAGATATGTTAGGTTCCACTTGTAATCTATGGAAATACCCTTTCAGATCATGATTCCTCAAGCCTATTTGAGTCAGCTGCTTTAGTAGAAGATACATCCCTCCAACATTTCTCCCTGTGGCAGTCTTACTTGACCAGTCAGGTGTGGTCACACAAATTCCACTCTACCAGTCTTTGCATTGACTCAGCAGGCTCTGAATGAGAGGTTCCTGGTACGTTCTGGAAAGGTTAACCAGTTTTGGAGACCTCAGTCCTTTAGCCAAGCCACAAGCCATTTTGCTGACAAAACTTCTTTCCTCCTTGCACTTCTAATGGTATAAAATTCACTGCTGGTTTTGACTCTAGATGGTTCTGCTCTGGCAGGGCAGTTGAACTGGATGATCTTTCAAGGTCCTTTCCAACTCTTAATGTTCTGTGATTCTGTGACATGTTCTATTTTCCTGGACTTCCAATTTTCTTGGGTTTTTTTAATTTTGCTTTGCTTCCTCATCTTCTTTCTCTATGTTTCCCTCTACTTTTTTTTTCAGAGTTCTGTCTTTGTCATCATACCTTCTGTTCCCCTTTTCCTACTGTTTTTATGTAATATCACTATTTACTAATTTTTATCAACAATCCATCTTTTAAACACACTTCTTAAACTCCTACTTTCCAAATGGTAAATTAGATCTATTTTTTCTCTGCAAAATACCTATTAAAAGTGTTAATATACATAGTATTTATGAACAGTATAAAAGATAATGCATACACTTATAGCAGAAAATACTTTACATTCAGACATATTATTAAAATAAATTATTATCCCTAATCACTTCTATCACTTTTATTTCTTGGCTCATGTTCACACTTACCTCAAATGTTTTTGTAACACAGCTCAGCTCAGCCACTCAAATCTCTTAGAAATCAAACCCACCTTGTTTAGTCTCTCTCCCGTGAAAGGAGCAGAGATTCTGCTGAAGAAACAAAAATAGCTTTGCAATCTTCAGAGTCTTTCATATCAGCCTAAGCATCACTAATAAAAGTCCATCTGGTATCTTAATTGTTCCTTATCTCATATTGAGTGCTTGCAAACCAGCTGCAGGACTCTGTGAAACTTGGAAACATGTTTCATCTCCAGTGGGGTTAGAAACAAACAGTTTTTTGTATGCAGTACAGAATACAGGATGAGATTGCTCCTGGCTAATTAAGGCTGGGGACTTGGTCATGGGGACCTTTAGGAGCTCTCCACACCACACACTGCAGAAGAATCCCAAGCTAATTCCAGAAAGGTGCACAAACAAGTCAGCAGAGCTCAGCTCTTTCTGGGATAAATGCATATGAAGATTCTAGAGCTCACTGGGTGCCAGCTCACCTCTCTCTATCCAGTGAGCTATACCATCCACTATAAAACACAGCCCTAAGCTGTGGCCTTGGTGCTAATGTGACAAGAATAGAGAACCTTGTAAGTTTCCTGCAGCTCAATGTCTGTCAAGTATGCACTGAAGTATTTTCTAAAATGTTAAAACAATATCCCAAGAGTTCTTTTAGGTCATTGCTTAGGAGGATCAAGGGCCTCATTATCATCTGTGCATTTACGTACTTAGAGCTGATATAAAAAAGTATTCAAGTGCCTGCATCCAGCACTGAGCATCTGACAAAAGCCTCTCTCAGCAACTGCCTTCCCCTGCTGCTGGCTACAGCTTCCTTCAGCTCATTTACAGTGTGTGGACACACAAAACCTAAATTAAACACTGATAACCCTCAGCTGGTATAAAGCCCAAGCTCCCACTCAAGCCCAGACAGGCTCTTAAGCCCTCTTACCCGAGGGGTCCTCTTCAGTGCGCATTCTCCAAGCATACCTACCCAACCATGCCAACCTACTCTCATCCCAAACCCTCCCGGAGAGTGGATGCTTAATTTCATGCAGCTGCCCAGGAACAGGGAAGGGAGCTGCCAAGAGGAAGGTTTATCCATGATTCTCCCATCCAATTTCCAACAGACTTCACCTCATCACCCATCTGAGCAGTGTGTAAGAAACAGTGTTAGATCAGAAGGAAGCAAGAAAAACCACTACCATGGTGACCAGCCTCTGCCTATTGTCTTTGTTTGTACAACATTTTCCAAGCTTTAACTGGAATTCCAGATCTGGACACTGGATGTTTCATAGAATCATAGAATGATAGGGTTTTGAAGGGACCTTTAGAGATATTTAGTCCAATTCCCATGCTAAACACTGATTCACCTAGATCAAGTCACACAGGAACAGGTCCAGGTGGGTTTTGAAGACCTCCAGAGAAGGAGACTCTACATCCTCCCTGGACAGCCTGTGCCAGGGCTCCCTCACCTCAACAGTGAAATAGGTTTTTCTTACTTTTAAATGGAACTTTTTGTGTTCCAGCTTCATTCCATTACCCCTTGTCCTGTTGCTAGATACCATCGAAGAAAGGGAATAGTAAAACTCAGTCTCTGACCCAAAGCATTTATATGCTTCCTTTAAACCCATGATAAAATGTAGGTAGGCACCTAAATTGGAGGATACAATAATAAAATCTGTATCAAACTTTAATGAGTGCATTTCCTTCAAAGCTTTGAGTTCACACTGACAGCTTTGAATCCTGCAACAAAGCATGACAGTATTGCAAATACCTTGAATTCAAAAATAAGACCAAGGAGGACTGCTGGAAACAGGATAAGTGCATTTCAGCCTTCTTTGGTGCCTGAAAAAGGTCAGATTATCCTGTGCTTCCTTCCAGTGGAATTTGTAAGCTTCCAGGCAAGTCTGCAGCTACAGCTGTAACCTGCAGCCTTTTCTTCTCCTTGTAGAAGCAAGTCACTTCATCCTTGTCCAAGTATACTTAGGTATTCCCTGACACACTATTGTCCAGTCATTTTTAAACATTATATGAGAGATGTAAACTGGAACACAAAGAGTTCTTAAATGTAAGGAAATACATCTTTCCTGTGAGGGTGAGGGAGCCCTGTCACAGGCTGCCCAGGGAGAGTGTGGAGTCTCCTTCCTTGGAGGTTTCCAAACCCACCTGGATGCGTTCCTGTGTGACCTGACCTAGGGGAAGCTGCTTTGGCAAGGGGTTCGACTGTATGATGTCTAGAGGTCCCTTCCAAACCCTGCCATTCTGGGATTCTACAATTCTATGATTCTATTAAAATATTTCAATGAAGTGTTTAAATTATGCCAAGTTAATGACATCAGCATTTCCCTATAGAACTTGGGCTGTTGTTTCAAATCCCTTACAATTAGGAATTTTATCCTAATAATTCACCTCAATTTATCCAACAGCATATCAAACCAATTTTCTTGCTCTGTCTCACACGGGGCATGGTAAACACCCAAGCACTGCCTTCCTTAAAACAAATTTAATTATATACCGGTGTTATGTCTTTTCTTTTATAGAATAAGCAAGATAATCTGCTCAGCCTTCACTTCTGCTTTCTACATCTGTTACTGGGAATGTTTTCCTACTGACTTTTGGTTATGCGTGTTTCTTTCTAAAAATGCACATCAATACACTGAAAGTATGATGTCAAATGCGACCACTCTGTCTCAGGCCCAACCAATCAGGATACAAATAAGAAAATAATAAGAAAAGTCTGATTAGTTGCCCATCATTGATGTGACTTCCAAGGAGGGCACATGCTATTCACATTATCTTGTCTCAGATCTTTTTGTTATGGCTCAGGGCTTCACTGCTTTCCCAATACTTTTCTGTGCATTTTATTTCCTATTTGCTTATGTGCTTCCTGAACATTCCCTTTTTAAAAATGAATTTAGTGTCACTGATTTAAGGCCATTTTTCTAATGCAAAGATGTAGGAACTCTAGCCCTGTTCCCAACGATTCCTATAGCCATTCCTGGGCAAGTGCCACTTGCAAATTCATATTCTAAATATATTTCAGTTTGTTGCAGGACTTCTTAATGCCAACAGCTGTCTATCCACCCTGTAATAACATGTTAGGCTGTTTTGCCCTCTGCAATAGGAGAGAGACAAAATCCTTTCTGAAGCTAAAATATTTAATGATAATGGCTTCCTTCTTATCGACTAGGTCAATTACACTGAAGGAAAAGAAATTAACTTGGCTTGACACAAATTGCTATTGGCAAAACTATCCTATCTCTCTCTTATCTCCTTTCTCTCCTCAGAGATTCATAAATTTATTGTTTAATTATTTGTACTGGTGTCTTTCAGGATCTGAAATAAGGCTGACTGGGTCATTGTTCCCCAGATCCTCTTTTATCTTCCAGTTTTTTAAAGACAAGAGGTATGTTTGCTGTTCTCCAGTGCTCATCTGTCTGCCATAGCTTCTCAAAGATAATCATGAAATAATCATAAAATGTTCTACCATTGCTTCAGCAATCAGCAAACAACAGATATTACCAGATTAATTTGTCTAACAAATTTTACAGACAAATTTAATGTGTTTAACTTGTCTCATTACCATTGATCCCGCTCTTGTGCCAGTTTGGACTCTTTTCTAAACTTCACTTTGTTGATGGTGTTAAGGATTTAGTTGCAGTTCATTCTTTTCCTGAAAACTGAAGCAAATGAGGTCTTGAGCATTTCAACTCCCATGGTGTTTTTTCATGTTTGTACATCTATTTGAGGGCTAGTGAGCCTCTGCAGCTCTCACTCTTGCTTTTGACCCCTCCTGTCACCCTTGCTTTTCACTCCATATTTCTAATCTGCCTTTGATTAAGGCTCTTTGGGAAAGCCATGACTGAATCAGAACAAGAACAGCATCAGCTATTTTTTAGAAGGTACCATTTGATATTCAATCTCACATTGCCAATCAGGCACTTCATTTGTGTTTGTACCCTCATTGGAACTGTTGTAACTTGCCAACACCTCCATCCAGGGCAAGGTCTGAAGGTTAATTCTCTAGGTGCTTTACAACAACTCTTTAAAGTATGGAGAGATGCATGGATGGAGAGCTGGATTAAAAATCTATCTGTTGGTCTCTGAATTAGTTCAGTATCCTGAAGGAAAAACTACTTAATATTGAAATAATAGTTTCATATATTCTAGCATTTCACAATAAAATGTTGTGGTGTCATCAGTGCTAATGCATCACTGAGATGTTCAGATTCAGTAAAAGTGGTGCATACTCCTTTCAAGGAAAAAACAGGCTGCTTTCTCTCAAGCAGGGGCAGTGATTGCCCAGAGTAAGAAATCAGTGCTCATCAGAACTACATCATTCAGAAATTCTTTATATATATAACTTTCATTAAATTTATTTCTAAAGATCAGCAATGTTGCTGGGACAGCAATAGCCTAGAATTAAGACACTATCAGGGAGAAGATAAAATATGTAGCAGAAGCAGCATTTTGTCACAGTGGTGATGTTCATACATCCCATATTCAGTCTGGGAGCCACAATCTGTGTTCTTCTGAAAAACGGTCCAGAGCAATAAATAAAAATATTTTTGGTTGCACCACCTGCTACTGTAGTTTGGAAGGAGAATTTGGATTTTCCAGCAGCAGATGGCCCTTGCACAGTGTCACAACAGAGATAACCCAACCCCTGGGCTCACTCTGCATTCGTGTTTGGGTTTGATACCTGCAGACAAAATCAGAGGTGCAATGACACCAACAATTAAAAAATGCTAATTCATTATCGAGCAACCAGTAATGGGATTGTGAGAACTTATTTGATCAATGACAGGAGTAGAATGGTAAAGAGAAAGGAGAGAGAAGAGAAGAGAAGAGAAGAGAAGAGAAGAGAAGAGAAGAGAAGAGAAGAGAAGAGAAGAGAAGAGAAGAGAAGAGAAGAGAAGAGAAGAGAAGAGAAGAGAAGAGAAGAGACCACCAGCCAGGGTGATGTTCAGCAGCAATTTGGAACTCAGGATGGTGGAGCACAGCTCCTGTAACTCAGCCTTTCCTCCTTTTATGCTGTGAGTGCCACTCTGTGAGCAGGGGCTTCAGTGTCACTGAGCAGTCACAGTGTGAGTTCAAGGACTCTTTGGGAACTGGGTCAATGGGCTTTGGGAGCCCTGCCTCCTCTGACCTGACCAAGAGCACCTTTTCATCACTGAGGGCACCTTTTCATGAGCACACGCACGGGGGGTAAATGTGCCAAGGGGAAGCCAGAAGTGGTTCACGGCCCCAACTCCCCAAGGCCTGACATGGGTCCCTCCTTGAAGGTCCTCATTAAAGAACGAGACAGTAAACTTCTGTCTGAAAGACACGGGCTGTTACAGCTAATTTTCTCTATTACAGTCTCTCACACATAGCTTCACAGTTTCCTGGGGAAACTTTGACCTTCCTAAGGTTGTATCAATAACCCAGCAGAAAAAATCTAAGGCTCACAAAGAACTTTAATCCCTTCTAATAACCCAGTCTTATGACATTTACAGTCCTTTGGTTGTTTTTATTTTCAGTAACAAGGTGGTAATCTTTTTGTCGTCAAACTTTTTTGTTTTGCTTCCAAGGACTTTGTAGGAGCAACATAACCATTGCTCGTTTGTTGCAAATGATCTGAGTACCAGTGTGCTGCAGTCACTCTTCTTTCTCTATCTATGCAGTGTATGTTCTTGAGTGCTGATCTCACTGATGTGATTCCACAAGCCATTGTTGACTTTTCTCAGAGCACTTCTTTCCCTACTGCCCCAGTCCTCTCCTCCAGAGAGGAAACATCGAGTTGTTTTTTAAAATACTCACCTTGAGGTCAGTGAAAAGAGACTGAAGCAGGTGTGTAGGATCTCTTTCCTTCTTCTACTTGCCAAATAGAGAAAACAAGTGATGAAAGACTTTTAAAGTGTATCACGTTATATTCTAGCATATGAGAGGCGAGATAAGTGAGATGAATTAAGTGATCCTGCTCTGGCAAGGGGTTGGACTAGATGATCTTTCAAGGTCCCTTCCAACCCTTAAGATTCTGTGATTCTATGTGAATTCCTCATCCCCGTGCTTTCATTTTCCCTCACCACTAACTATAAAACAGGCCTGGGCATCTTGCTCAAACCTAATGACAGTTATTTTCAGCTAGAGCAAGTTATGTGGGGTGAATGCCAAGCCTGCTCTAGCAATCACCACAGTCAACAGCAGCCTTTCTATTGACTTCTGTTAACAACATATTGGCCAAACCTTGCATGAATTTCACACTTTCTGAAGGAAGTTTATGAGCAGTGCTAGGATCTGGGGCTGTCCTTAGGATAATTCATGTACCACAGGAGCTGCTCAGTATCTTGCAGGAATGGCTCAGTACAAGGGTTCAGCAATAGCAGAGGATGGCAATTGCTGATTTGTTCTTCTGTGTTTTCTTCCATTTTGTTCTCTCAGTGTAAAACTCTTGGAATCACAAGTTTAAATGTATTTACTAGGATGTGCCCAATTTTGGGCCCCTCTCTACAAGAAGAACAATGTGATGCTGGAAAGGATCCAGGGCAGGATACCAAGCTAGTCTCATACGAGGAACAGCTGAGGGATCTGGGGCTGTTTAGCCTGGAGAAAAGGCAGCTCTGGGGAGACCTTATCATCCCCTACAACTACCTGAAAGGAAGCTGTAGCAAGGTGGGGGTTGGTCTGTTTTCCCTAGCAACAATNAGATTCTGTGATTCTATGTGAATTCCTCATCCCCGTGCTTTCATTTTCCCTCACCACTAACTATAAAACAGGCCTGGGCATCTTGCTCAAACCTAATGACAGTTATTTTCAGCTAGAGCAAGTTATGTGGGGTGAATGCCAAGCCTGCTCTAGCAATCACCACAGTCAACAGCAGCCTTTCTATTGACTTCTGTTAACAACATATTGGCCAAACCTTGCATGAATTTCACACTTTCTGAAGGAAGTTTATGAGCAGTGCTATGATCTGGGGCTGTCCTTAGGATAATTCATGTACCACAGGAGCTGCTCAGTATCTTGCAGGAATGGCTCAGTACAAGGGTTCAGCAATAGCAGAGGATGGCAATTGCTGATTTGTTCTTCTGTGTTTTCTTCCATTTTGTTCTCTCAGTGTAAAACTCTTGGAATCACAAGTTTAAATGTATTTACTAGGATGTGCCCAATTTTGGGCCCCTCTCTACAAGAAGAACAATGTGATGCTGGAAAGGATCCAGGGCAGGATACCAAGCTAGTCTCATACGAGGAACAGCTGAGGGATCTGGGGCTGTTTAGCCTGGAGAAAAGGCAGCTCTGGGGAGACCTTATCATCCCCTACAACTACCTGAAAGGAAGCTGTAGCAAGGTGGGGGTTGGTCTGTTTTCCCTAGCAACAATCAATAGAGCAAGAGGAAATGGCCTCAAGTTGCACCAGGGGAAGTTCAGATTGGATCTGAGGAGGAATTTCTTTCCTGAAAGGACTGTCAGGCATTGGAACAGGCTGCCCAGGGAGGTGCTGGAGTAACCGTCCCTGGAAGTGTTCAAGAGATGGGTGGATTTCCACTTAGGGAAATGGTCTAGTGGTTGATAGGGCTGGGACAAAGGCTGGACTGGGTGAGCTTAAAGGTCTCTTCCAGCTGATACGATTCTGTGATTCTATTTCTTCATTTTTAGAGTGAATAACTGAATGTTCCTTTTCAACCCGTCATCGAAGGCCTTCAGTCACATTGTATACATATGTGATCAAAACTACATCACTCTAGATATTTGGCTGTTGTGTGAAATGCTGTGTAGTGTGAGGTGTGTATACTTCCCAACTTTCCCTCTCCCATCAGTATTGGTTAAATGGGAAAAGTCATGGGGATAGTGCTTCCCTCTGAGCTGTTAAGACACACCAAGTTCATTCAATTAGTCCATAAAAGGTACAGCATTTACATAAACTTGTTACCAGATTAGCTCTTGTCTGTCAGAACTAAGGGTCTAGAAATTTCCATAGACACGTCAGTTTTGCACAGCAAAAAGTAGAATTACTCTTGCCTATTTTTGCACATACTCACAGCATCCTACACTCTTCTTATACTGAATGGAGAGAAACAGACATCTCCACAAGGTTGTCTTACCTGTGGACTGCATGATTTGCTTTCTGAGGTGCCTGTGTCTCTACACTGACAACAAAGGGAGACTACCGATTTGTTCTTAGATAGCTGCTTTTAAATGAGGTGAAAGTAGCCACTAAGTGGCTTCCCTGTTTGCTTTACCACAGCTACCACATTGCCAGACTTTGCTGAACATACCTCAACTTGTCCTTGTGACAATGCCAGGCTGCTGCACCTTCTTGTTCCATGGAACATCCCTTTCATGTCCCAAACTGAGGACAAAGTTGACAACATACGTGCTGTATCAACGGGTGTGCCTTCTCATATTGCTTCTGCTACATGGCCAACAACATCACTGCAGATCAGGAATGAAAAGGGTATACACATGGAATCCTCTTTTATTAATTATGGACGAAAGTAAAGTGCATATCTGAGATCCTGCTCGAGTTGTGCAAGACTATAAATGTCTGATCTGTATCTTTTCCATTTTTTACAAGTTGAACATTACATTTCACAAGGGAAAAATCAGGATGCATTGATCAGAGAACTGTTAGCATCAGAGTCTTATTAATAGTAACTACAGTACAAAAGCAGCAGATTCCAGCTTTCATACAGCATTACATTTGCTTGATGCAGATAAAAAGAAATTATTCATGAGACAATGGGGAAAAAAAAAAGCTGTGGGAGGGTGAATCACCCTGGAAGAATAGGAAAAAATGAAAGTGGGGGCAAAGTTTCTTGAGCATGCTGTGTCATCACCAATGAAAACTAATTTGCTATGTCAGTGGAATACTATTAACTCCTGCTTGGTTAGACATAAAGCATGGTGGAGGAGGGAACATTTCAGTCAAATTGAATGACAGCAATTTTTGGAGAATGACTCTCATCATATTTTTTTTTTCTGGATGGAAACTCATTGATATCTTTATATCTAATTCTGATTTGTAGCCAGTTAGTGCACAGTTGCATAACTGGAGCTAAACTCTGCTTACTGAGTGATAGTTTAACCCTGGCTGTTCACCAGGTGCCCACCAATGCTGCTCTATCACTCCTCTCCTCAGCTGGACAGAGGAGAGAAAAATACAACTAAAGGCTCTTGTGTCAGGAAAAAGAAATGCCTGAAGCTCAGTTTCACTGTGAGGAAAAGGTGTAGGCAATACAGGGAAGAGTGGGCCTTAGTGGCTGATCTTCCTTCTCCCTGCTACAACAAATATCACACTTGAGACAGAGACCGAGTCCAGTTGGAAGGACAAAAAGGTATACCAAACACAAGGAGGGAAAGTAAATGATTAATTACTGTAGTTAAAAGAAATAGTATTACTTGGCCATAAGCCTCCAGGTAATACAGTATTACCATTTCTTAGCTAATGAGAAATTACATCTATACAACATCTGAATGAGAGTCTAGTCCACTAAAAGTAATTCTTCAAGAAGGGCTGTTAGTGAAGCTTAGGAAATGGACATCATTGCCCACATGGCTGCCAAAAGAGGAGATCTGCTGCGAAACCATTAGCACTGGACTACAACAGTCCAAACTCACCCCAGCTCAGATTGTGGTAGATGCTGTGTGTATCTAATAATGCTGGAACAGGGGTAAGGCAGAGCTTTCTTGGGATTTTTTTCACTGACTAATAATTATTCCAAAATCTAACTATACCTAAATTTATTAAAGAGTTGCCCATTTAATTCAGGTGCAGCTGGGTGGAAGGACCCAAATCTGTGTTATTTTTCAAAGACTGTGTCAACACTCATTGCAAACACAGGGGCACTCTACTACACAAGGGCAGTCTAATCGTTTTCCTGTCTGCATCGGAGAGGGACACTGGTATAAGGCAGGTCCACGTAAAGCAAGGAAATATGGAGTCCTTTCTGAAACATCCTTCTAAGCAATTAACCACTTATTAAAGAATTTGAGGATGCTTTGAAAGTGGTAAACTTCAAATTTTAAGGGCCAAGAAAAACAAAAAGGAAGACATCAGAGAAATAAGATTAAAGAAGAAAGGAATGCTGACAGCAGCCTTTAAGGAGATTTTATGAGAACATTGGTTTGTCACAAAGGAGTACAGGGCAGCCTTAGGCAAGAGGCGTGGTGGGCTGAGCCTGGCTGGACAGCAGGTGCTCACCAAAGATGCTCTATCACTGCCCTCCTCAACTGAACAGGGGAGAGAAAATACAATAAAAGGCTCGTGGTTCAAGATAAAGACAGGGTGATCACTCAGCAATTACTATCATAGGCAAAACAGACTAGATTTGGGGAAATTAGTTAAATTTATTACCAATTAAACCAGAGAAGGATAATGAGAAATAAAACATTGATTTTGAAAATAAATCCCCCTCACTCCTCCCTTCTTCCCAGGCTCAACTTCACTCCCTATTTTCTCTGCCTCTTCCCCACCAGCACCACAGGGGGATGAGGAATGGGGGTTTTAGTCAGTTCTTCACATGCAATTTCTGTTGCTCATTCCTCATCAGGGGAAGGATTTCTCACACTCTTCCCGTGCTCCAGTGTGAGGTCCCTCCCACAAGAGACAGCCTTCCACAAACTTGTCCAATGCGAGCCTTTCTCAGAGGCTACAGTTCTTCATGAACGGATCTCTTCCATGTTTCATTCAGGAACAGTTTAATTTTGTCTCTGTAAGAAATATGAATGATTATGCTACAGGATTCACACCTATGAGTTGATACTTCTTCTCCTCAAGCCCTTCTGTGGAATATACCTTACTGGCATGTATCATTTAAAAAAATAACCCTAATCCTCAGAAGGCCAGTCAATTAACAGAACGACTGCTCATAATGAGATAAAGGTAAGTCTTCAAGACCTTCTGGCCTTCTGGTCAAAGGAAATAGTTCAAAGGTGCTCCAGAACTTAGTGCTGCAAACATCATCACTGTTGTAGAAATGCTTTCTGCACTTTATATCAATCAGTAAAAAAAAGACCATCAATGCTCTGTTATGCCAGTGTGAAACTAATGGCATAAGCCAATTATTTTTACTTCACATCTACAGCTCAGAGAAGCCTCTGTCAAGTTTCTCCACATTTCTCTTCTGAGTTTTGCAGTAATAAGATAAAATGCCTTGTTGAAGGCACACTATCAACACAAGTAGTCCTTTTATTTTGAAAAGCAAGTTAAAAATGCAGTGCCATATACATCTCTCCAATGGTCTCTTAGTCTCTTTTTGTTCTCTGCAAATACATTTTTCTATTTTATAACCTATTTGTTCCCTCTTTTTCCAGATGAAGGACTATAAATGCAAACAGATTCTGGAGTGAGGCCCAAGAACAATAAAAAACACCAAGTAAACTAACCTTATCCCCCTCATCACACCACTTATCACAATTCGTATTGACTGTGTAAACAGGTTACCCCATGAAGAATAAATCTAATGAAGCCTAATATCACAGAGATCTCTGTTTAATGATGCTTGCAGCCTCTTGCTTCCTTCTCTCCTTTAGAAAAAAATCCCCATCCATCTCCTAGAAACTGAAGGGGCAAAAGTTGGTGCAAGCTGTTGTTGCTCGCAAGGTTTTGGAGCTCTGCTGTTGGACCAGCACACTCCAGGGCCAAGTGCCATAGAAGAGATGACAATCACACAGAGCTCCTTTGAACACCTTTCCCAGAGTCACAGATTGGACAAAACTTTAACAACTACCTTTGACAAAATTTTAAAGGTGATAACTATGCCCTCTGCCAGACTCATGAATTGGCCAGAATTACCAAGGTCAGTAAAAGGTGATATGAGAGGTAAAGATGCACATATGCAACTGTATAATTCATTGCTGTGGCAAATCAAGCTAAAAATCTCCAGTTTTTCAGAACAAAAAGCCACTAGAGAGAAAACAGTGCAATCCGTATGCAGCCTGCTTTGCAGAGAGAGAACAGAAGCTTCATGTTTCTGTCAAAGAGAAAAATAAGAGATACCTGAGGTGTGATTGTTTTACACTTCCTTGAAGAACAGCTACAGAGGATTCCCTCTGCAATAGATACATGCCATGGCAAAGCACAAAGCTTATAGTCTGAAGCTATGACTATGTGGCTGGAAAAAGATGTAGTTTTTAAAGAGTGAGGGACAACCTAAAACCAGCAATGGATGTGGTAATGAGAGTAGATGCAGTGCCGAGAAGGTAAAGTCTCTATCACAGCTTCAAAACAATAAGTACTTTTACAAAGGTATTTTATATTCCACCCCAAAACCAACTGCAGCAATTACTATATTTTCAAGACTATCCATATTATACTAAAAGTGAATCTGGACTACCATAAGGCTAAATTTTTACTTTAGCATCTAGAAATACAGAAAGCAGAAATACACAGTATTTCCCTCAAATTGCTCATATACACAAGGGATGGTGTGCTACTGCATGCCAACATGTAGGGCTTAAAATGTGGCCAGCACAACACTGAGTTACCCTAGTTTGACCTTATGATGGTTCCAAATTACCTGCAGTGGACATAATGTTCTCCCATCCACAAGGTAATCATGGCAAACTTGGGAAGTATAGCAAAAAATAATCTTATTTTTACACAATAATGATATGATTTGAATATGAAATGTATTTTATACACAGTATCAATCAGGATAAGAATATATGTTTTCTCTTCAAGTAGGCAATGGGTTAAAGGAACATTTACTACACNGACAGCCTTCCACAAACTTGTCCAATGCGAGCCTTTCTCAGAGGCTACAGTTCTTCATGAACGGATCTCTTCCATGTTTCATTCAGGAACAGTTTAATTTTGTCTCTGTAAGAAATATGAATGATTATGCTACAGGATTCACACCTATGAGTTGATACTTCTTCTCCTCAAGCCCTTCTGTGGAATATACCTTACTGGCATGTATCATTTAAAAAAATAACCCTAATCCTCAGAAGGCCAGTCAATTAACAGAACGACTGCTCATAATGAGATAAAGGTAAGTCTTCAAGACCTTCTGGCCTTCTGGTCAAAGGAAATAGTTCAAAGGTGCTCCAGAACTTAGTGCTGCAAACATCATCACTGTTGTAGAAATGCTTTCTGCACTTTATATCAATCAGTAAAAAAAAGACCATCAATGCTCTGTTATGCCAGTGTGAAACTAATGGCATAAGCCAATTATTTTTACTTCACATCTACAGCTCAGAGAAGCCTCTGTCAAGTTTCTCCACATTTCTCTTCTGAGTTTTGCAGTAATAAGATAAAATGCCTTGTTGAAGGCACACTATCAACACAAGTAGTCCTTTTATTTTGAAAAGCAAGTTAAAAATGCAGTGCCATATACATCTCTCCAATGGTCTCTTAGTCTCTTTTTGTTCTCTGCAAATACATTTTTCTATTTTATAACCTATTTGTTCCCTCTTTTTCCAGATGAAGGACTATAAATGCAAACAGATTCTGGAGTGAGGCCCAAGAACAATAAAAAACACCAAGTAAACTAACCTTATCCCCCTCATCACACCACTTATCACAATTCGTATTGACTGTGTAAACAGGTTACCCCATGAAGAATAAATCTAATGAAGCCTAATATCACAGAGATCTCTGTTTAATGATGCTTGCAGCCTCTTGCTTCCTTCTCTCCTTTAGAAAAAAATCCCCATCCATCTCCTAGAAACTGAAGGGGCAAAAGTTGGTGCAAGCTGTTGTTGCTCGCAAGGTTTTGGAGCTCTGCTGTTGGACCAGCACACTCCAGGGCCAAGTGCCATAGAAGAGATGACAATCACACAGAGCTCCTTTGAACACCTTTCCCAGAGTCACAGATTGGACAAAACTTTAACAACTACCTTTGACAAAATTTTAAAGGTGATAACTATGCCCTCTGCCAGACTCATGAATTGGCCAGAATTACCAAGGTCAGTAAAAGGTGATATGAGAGGTAAAGATGCACATATGCAACTGTATAATTCATTGCTGTGGCAAATCAAGCTAAAAATCTCCAGTTTTTCAGAACAAAAAGCCACTAGAGAGAAAACAGTGCAATCCGTATGCAGCCTGCTTTGCAGAGAGAGAACAGAAGCTTCATGTTTCTGTCAAAGAGAAAAATAAGAGATACCTGAGGTGTGATTGTTTTACACTTCCTTGAAGAACAGCTACAGAGGATTCCCTCTGCAATAGATACATGCCATGGCAAAGCACAAAGCTTATAGTCTGAAGCTATGACTATGTGGCTGGAAAAAGATGTAGTTTTTAAAGAGTGAGGGACAACCTAAAACCAGCAATGGATGTGGTAATGAGAGTAGATGCAGTGCCGAGAAGGTAAAGTCTCTATCACAGCTTCAAAACAATAAGTACTTTTACAAAGGTATTTTATATTCCACCCCAAAACCAACTGCAGCAATTACTATATTTTCAAGACTATCCATATTATACTAAAAGTGAATCTGGACTACCATAAGGCTAAATTTTTACTTTAGCATCTAGAAATACAGAAAGCAGAAATACACAGTATTTCCCTCAAATTGCTCATATACACAAGGGATGGTGTGCTACTGCATGCCAACATGTAGGGCTTAAAATGTGGCCAGCACAACACTGAGTTACCCTAGTTTGACCTTATGATGGTTCCAAATTACCTGCAGTGGACATAATGTTCTCCCATCCACAAGGTAATCATGGCAAACTTGGGAAGTATAGCAAAAAATAATCTTATTTTTACACAATAATGATATGATTTGAATATGAAATGTATTTTATACACAGTATCAATCAGGATAAGAATATATGTTTTCTCTTCAAGTAGGCAATGGGTTAAAGGAACATTTACTACACAGAGTTAGTACTGTAGGTACTGCTTATTATTAATCGAGCTAGCAAAGTTAGCTTAATGATTACTGATTTCACAGAGTTTACTTATTTCATAGACAATGATGTTACTTATCCATATCAATGACAGTGAAGGATTCTCTTTCACTCAGCTCCAGAGGGTAACCTTGAGGGGTGTCCCTGCTCAAGGGAGGAATTTACAGACACACTCCAAGGAAGAGTAGGAATCCCCTATCCCTCAGAAATGAGACTGGGCTTTTATGGATTAAAGTGCTTGACTGTCAGTCCTCTGTTGCTGAATTTACATCTCAGCAGAGCTAGCAACTGGCTTAGATGCCTGTTTCACAGTCCACTAGCTCAGGAATTTTCTTATCTCCCCAATTATTCCTGTAGATAGCCAAGTCCAGCAGGTCTGTAACAGCCTCTAAAGACAGGGTGACCTTCTTCAGCTCTATCTTTTCACTTCAGAGTGCCCTGCTACACATGGTCTAAAGATGTCCAAACAACTCAAGCATATGGGTAAATACTGTCTCATTGCTCCTACCAGGGGACCTAAGGCACAAGATACATAAAGTGTTTACCAAAGTACCCCAGGAGGTCAGTAGGAAAGTTGAGAGCTGTACCACACTCCAGATTCTTTTGCTGATACGTAGCTGCTGGAAAGACTTTAAACCTTCTGTCTTTGAGGATGGCTTTCTGAGACCACTAAACAAGACAGTGTGTTTATACAGTAAGATTCCATGCAGCAATGCAGCTTGGTTGCTGTTAGCTGTATCATCTGGTAACTCTGCCCCAGGGCTGCCTCTCACTCACATCTTCATAGGTACACCGAAAGTCTCCCAGCCTGGACCTTTATCCAAACCACTCAGAGCTGCTCACTTCCTTGTCAGCCTGAAATAGTGTTAGCTGTCACAGCTGGGAATTGATACTAGAGCTGAAACTACTCAGCATTTTCACCAATGAACTAGAAGTAAATATAAAATCACTGCAGATAAGTTTTGTAGAGCTGTTGATGGCATAAAAAAGCAGAGTGGAAAACAGTAACAGAGACAGGGCATCATTCAGAGCAAGCTGGTGTTGAGAAACTGATTTCATTCAAATAAGTGCAATTTCATAAGACTAGGATAAAAAAAATGCAATACTTATGCACCAAGGGGAAAGAGCAAAATCTGTAGGAGTTATATCAATGTGAGCACATGCTGCAGGCTTGCCATGAAAGACTAAAAAAATAAAGGATCACAAAATGTTATTCTTCAGAGAGACTTAAGAGTTCAATATGTTTTCAAAGATAATCACTAAATTCGCTCATTCAAATATTAGAATAATTTTATGGGTGAAAGAACTGTCATCTAAATCCTCAGTGGGGCTTTAATCTGGTGGAGAACTGGGGGAAAAAAGAGTTAAAAGGTGCCTGGAAGCATAAAGAAACAAATATCAATTAGAAACTACAAACAACATTCTAGCAGTGAGGGAGAATAAAGTCCTGAGCCAAATACAAGAGGAAGTGTTGAATTTTCAACCTCTTGATATTCTTGTGTAATGACCTTTCTCTTAAGAGCTGAGGTTTCTGGATGTCAAGTAACAGTCCGTAATGCACCGGGCTTAAGTTTGGTGATCAATAATGCACTTGTTGAAAACAGGGAAAGAGAAGATCAGAGCAGGAGAGAAATACAGCATCTCAGGAGCAGAGCTGTGCAGATCTCGTTGGAGACTCTTGACCGTGTAGGGTCATAGACCCTACAGTTCAGTATCCTCCGCAGCTGACACAGGAACAGACTCCTCAAAAGGCCGTCAAGGTTCTCCAAAGTGATAAGCAGAGTCCAGAAAAGGAAAAAAAAAAAAAACCAAACATGACCAAACTAAACAGAAGCGTAAAGAAGTGAGGTTTTACAAAACTAAAACTCACTGATATGATATGCCCCAAAACAGCCTGTGTCATTACTGTGTAAGTATTGAGCCCTAAACATAGGATTTAATCTGTGTTTAGGCTTGTGAAACAGAACAAAATTCTACCTAGATGGAGAAAACAGAACTCAAGGCTTCTGGAGAGCACATAACACAACAGGAGGACAGCATACCAGTCACATCATTAGGCACCTGTGCCCAAGCACTCAACTGCATGATCCATGCCCAGTGACTATGTTTCTTACATACTCTACTTCTTCCTCCACTGTTTCTTCATTGTTTATTTGTTTCCTGGGCAGGAATTATTTCTTACCAAGTATTTAATGCAAAATTGGCTTCAATGTGTAATGAGAGCCACCTATCTGCTAAAGAATTTGCAACAGCCTGTCTAAACATGAAGCTGAAAATACTGCAGTTCCAAAGCAGCCATATCCTAGTTAGGGTAAACCATGAAGGTGTTTGTTATTTGCCAGGAGCAGCCTCATGGGAAGGCAGCCTTTGAGAACCCTGTGAGTGCATTTACACAGCTATTACTCATAGATAACTGCAAAATAAATGAAAATTAAACTCACCCCTAGGTAATAAATTTACCTTTCTCAAAATTAATAGCTTAGGAGAACATAAATATTTATGAGAAAGAAGGAAGAAAGACAGGAAAATGAGTCAGGTAAAACTTGTAATTTGCTGCTTTGGAGTACTAGATAATAAGAACTACAACTGACCAACTGTGAAATTTAGTCTTTTCTATCTTCAGATATTATCTTTCAGTTCCAGAGTCTTCTTTCCATTCTCCCCAGAACAGAAAGCCCAAGACATGAGAAATAACAAAGTCTAGAAGATTTTTTCACTCTTCCAGCATTTCACCAGAACTTCAGGATCTGCAGTGTCCTGCAAAGTGCTAAAGGAGAACGTTAATGATTTTAAATAATTTGAAGCACGTGTGATCCAATAAAAGTACCTACTTATTCATGTTCCCATAGCTAGAAAGAAACATATCTTCCATTATCTCCATTCATTGCAATAAAACAAGGATAAAAGTTCTGACACTGCTAGCTGAGGTTACATAAAGCAACAGGCACACTAGTGGAAGGGGATATTTGAGACAAGAAAACACCAGGTAAAGTTTCCTCAAAACGATCTGCCAGAAAGCTTTGTTTTCTCATGCATCTCTTTGCAAATGCCACGTGTTTTGTACATCAGCGAGAAAGAAAGAGAATCTTTCAGCCAAGATCTGCAGGTGTTTGTCTGATACATGCTAAGGGCTTTACTTGGAACCCCTCGTGTTGCATTGCACTGTTTTTGCAGCACAAGCAGAAGCATTTTTCAGTGTTTCAAAACTCTAGTTAATCCTGGAGCTCCTCACATGGCTGCAGAGAGCAGTGATTATTCATGAATTAAGCAAATGAAGTGAAGCTACACTTGTAGAAATCAAAGAAGCATAGAAACTTTAGATGCACATTATCCTCTGCTAGTTATAAATCCTCCAGACTGCCAATGGAACTATGAAGCCCTATCACTAACAGAGTTTAGGAAAAATGTAGGCAAGTGGCAGAAAAAGTTTTTATAATGCTCAAACTTTCTGTTAAGAAAAAGCAGCAGGGGGAAAAATACAAATTAATGCCAGGGAGGTATTTTGTAACACAGAGCAATGACATTTGTTCATTGTATGAATGAAGCAAACAGAAAAGGATGTTGCCCACTAAGTTTGATGGAGTTAATTGAACATAATATGGCAATACCCACTTAACTGCTCAAACACTGTTTAACAGGGGAGGATGTGTTGTATGTAGAAGGCAGAAACTAATAAATATTTGTAGCTTGCAGCAAACATTGCCTGAAGGGAGCCAACCATACCCACATCTATGTATGCAGAGTACTGAACACATGCCATAATTATCTGATGGATGGTCCTTTCCTATTTATAACTGTGTTGATATGAGCCAAGATTCTGCAAGGGAACTAGCAAACATGGGGGGCTCACTTATATGTCACTCATTACAGGACATTGCAGAACAGAGTCTGTATTTCAGACAGTTCTGGGTAATTGCCCCTCTAGTTTTCAACTTTTTATAGGAATACATTATTACTCTTGAAGTGTCTTCCTTCAGTAGTAAAGAAGAAGAAAACCCAACAGTTTTTCTCACCTGGTTAATTGTCACAGCGAGCCAAATCCTTGCTGAAGCTGATAAAAATCTGAAATAAGCAGAGCACACTGCAGATGTGTCTTACAGAGGTGCTTTCAACACAATTCACAGTGAACTTGAGCTGTTTATAAGTAAGAACACTGAAGATTTCAGAGCAGGTACACTCTTGAGTGACATTTATTTATTTATTCTATTTGCCTACCAAGCCCAGCACCTTGTCTTCAGTGCCAGTAAGAGCTTTACTTAACCTCCTGTTTCATTTCAGAATACTGTGGTGGCTTTATATCTTTTAAACTTTTGATTCACCTTTTAAATTGAATATTACTTCTCTTGCCTTACCACCTCAGCTAACTAACTTAACATACCTTCCTTATGAGGAAAGGCTGTGGGAACTGGGGCTGTTAAGTCTGGAGAATAGAAGACTGATGGGGGAATCTCATTAATATTTACAAGTTTATAAATGGTGAGTGTCAGGACGTTGGGGCATCCCTTTTTCCTATTGTATCTAGCAACAGGACAAGGGGCAATGGGATGAAGCTGGAACACAAAAAGTTCCATCTAGACGTAAGAAACACCTATTTTCACTGTTCAGGTGAGGGAGCCCTGGCACAGGCTGCCCAGGAACAGTGTGGAGTCTCCTTCCTTGAACATCTTCAAGATCCATCTGGACACATTCCTATGCAACCTGATCTAGGTTGACCTGCTTCTGCAGGGAGGTTGAAATAGTTGATCTTTAAAGGTCCCTTCCAACCCCTACCATTCTATGATTGTATGTTGAGAGGGAGAGGTAAACCATACAGCCCCAACCAAAAAAAACTAAACCAGAAACTAACTCTCTTACAAACATCGAGAGATGTGCGAGTAAAGAGTGAAATATGGTAGTCAACAAGCAGTGTGAAAACAGAGGCTACACTGTTTGAAAGAAAAGTCTCCAGGCAAGCCAGAGTCTTGTTTGCTGCCATAGTTCACCTCACTGCAGGACAAACTGATCATTTTCTGTATCTATCTAAGCCCCAAAAGAAATAAACTGCACCTGGAAAACACTGTTATATCAAAAAATTTTCCTGGCATAGTAATGTCTGTGAGGGATCATATCTCTTTGAGTTGAACAACATGACTGTGGTAGGAAAACCGATGCCAGTCTGGCCTCCAACAGTCCCAAGATTCATAGCCCTGCTCCATATCAAAAATTAAGAGCTTTATCATGCAGGACATTGAGAAGGGTGATCCTACTATATTTCAATTAAGAAATTTAGCACTATAATTTAACAAAGGAAAAAGAAGCCCCATACTATATATAAAATATCTCCAACGTGGAGGTCCAGGACCACAACTAAAATTTTTTACAAGCTTCTTACAAACTGTAACATTGCCTCCAAAAGAAGAAGATGCCAGCATTTACAGCACAAAATCACAGAAGCATCTGGCACTGCAAGGCAAGGCATGTTACAGAAATAAAACGTAGCATGGCAGAAATGTGCCTGTGAAGAGGAAAGATAATCAGCTGAGCTGGCTGAAACTGATGGGAACAGAAGCTGTGTGCTGAATAGAGAGGGAGGGGAATCTCAGGAAGAGCAAGAGTTTGACTGATGCAGACTTTTGTGAATGAAGCAAGATCCATCAAACCTACATAGCCTGAGGCTGTGAAAAAATAGGTGGCAAAATAGGTGGAGAGTTCAGAAATAGCCTGCAAAGGCCTTAGAAAAGAGCTGGGGCCACTGTTGGTTGCTGTGGGATCTTCTGAACAGCAAATATCTTGTGAGGTACAGTCTCCATATGGTTGTCCTCATGTACTTGGCTTTTTGTTTTCCAGTCTGGATCTTCATCTCAGCTTTTTCAGCTCCTTTCAGCTGAGAAATGGCCCACATCATTCCTGCTCTCCTCCTGTCTCCCCAGCCTAAATGGTGTGTTTCCCAGAAGACAGCCATGGCCTACTCTGGTCACATCTTGAGTGTCTGGAGAATCAGGCCCCAAGGCACCTATAAATACTTCAGATATGGCCAGAGTGCCACAGGGAACAACTTTGGGGTTTATCTAAGGAAGGACAATGAAGCAAGTCTTTTCTTGAGCTGTCTGTACTGCAATCACAAGAGCACTGGTATTTTAAGGAGTTTTTATCATGGGTGCACCCAAGAGGCTTCTTTCATGGAGTTCTCATCTGAAGAGCTCCAGGCTTTCTAAGCCAAACTTTCTATTTATGTCTCAGAATATTTCAAGGCCATGCCAGGAGATATCCCTTCTGTCCATTGCCCTGAGCAACTCTGCAGGACTTGGCAGGATATTCAGTGCCAGTATTGTAGGCAAAAATATCTTAAGTTGTGAATTTAAGCAGAAAATTAGATGTATAAGTCTGTTTGGGTCTGAATGTCCAAAACTGAGCTTTTGAACTCTGATGTAGAACTCTGCCAACCTCCCTTCTGGGTACATGACCTGGTGAACATAACACTAGGAGCAGTGAGAGAATAAATTGAGTAGGGTCAAAGCTCTCATCTCATTGGCAAATAAAACCCCACATCCAGATCCACTACAGGTTGTTGCTTACAACCACTATGCTTGTGGGCAGAAGGCCCACGGCCTCATGGTTGATTATGGTCTGTCAAGCCACAAGGGACGCCTCCAGGGAATTGGGGTGCCTGTAACCACCGTGCCTGTGCTCAGAAAGCAGAGGTCCGCTGGCTGGCTGGGAGTCGTTGTCCCATGTTTGCATGTGATCTCTGCTGCATCACTGATAGCCTTTTCTGAAGATGTAACCAGGTGGACAGATGGTGGTAGTGCAGTGGATGTGGTTTATCTTGATTTCAGTGAAGTATTTGACACTGTCTCCCACAGCAACCTCACAGCAAAACTGAGAAGGTATGAGCTGGATGATTAGGTAATGAGGTGGATTGTTAAAGGGTTGAAGGGAAGAAGGCAGAGTTGTGATCAATGAGGCAGAGTGCAGTCGGAGACCTGTGTCTAGTGGAGTCCCTCCAGGGTCAGTGCTGGGATCAGTACTGTTCAATATATTCATTCATGACCTTGATGAGGGAACAGAGGGCACTGTCAGCAAGTTTGCTGATGATACTAAACTGGGGGGAGTGGCTGACACACCAGAAGGCTGTGCTGCCATTCAATGAGACCTGGACAGGCTGGAGGATTGGGCAGGGAGAAATCTAATGAAATTCAACAAGGGC
>WBNH01008696.1:270400-336169 GCA_013401255.1 Urocolius indicus | reverse complement strand
AATGTTTACAAATATGTAAAGGGTAGGTGTCAGGAGGATGGAGCCAGGTTGTTCTCAGTGATGTCCAATGATAGGACAAGGGCAATGGGTACAAGCTGGAACATAAGAGGTTCCAAATAAATTTAAGGAATAATTTCTTCACTGTGAGGGTGATAGAGCACTGGCACAGGCTGCCCAGATGGGTTGTGGAGTCTTCTTCTCTGGAAAAACCAACCTGGATGACTTCCTGTGTGACCTACTCTAGTACTGCTCTGGCAGGGGGGGTTGGACTGGATGATCTTTCGAGGTCCCTTCCAACCCTTAAGATTCTGTGTGATTGTTAGTGGGATTTTTTGGCACCACTGTAACAGAGAGGGTACATGTGGCTCAGAAGCCTTCCAAGAAATTTTCCTGCTTCCCACCTAAAGTTACAGCCACGATAGCAATGGAAACTACTTTGCTTAGTTTCTTAGATAATGTCACTGAACCTGAGAACAATTTATTAGCATCACTACCAACTGGGTCCTTAAACTCCCCTCTCATTCTCATCTTTTAAAATCAGCCAACTGGGTTCAACAAAAGAAGCAGAAATTTAAGATTCTGGAACAAATTTAATCAAGGTAGGTGTTTATTGTATACAAGTGGTTTGAATGAACAAAACAGAGAATAAATAACCGGCCACAGCATGATGAGAAGCAGCATGATTTAGTCTAAATTGGAGAGCCAGGGATGGTGCAAGCCTTGCACTCTGAGCAGGCATAGCAGTGACTTGCAGGAAAATTGCTTAGATGCCAGAAGAACATGTAATTTTAATAAATACAGCTATAAAATAGATTTATTTTTATATTAAAATAAGAATTTATTACCCACACTAACATGATTTCAAGCAATTTTGGTAGCAATATAGAACTTTAAATGGCAGAGAATTCAAGCTAAAAATTAGCAAAGTAATAACAAAGTTACCATGTACTGGTTACCAAGCAGACAGGCGAGTTATATGGGGTGTGGTTTCTGGATATCACCTTTGTTTCCCCAAATCAGCTATGACTTCAGAAATTCCCTTTCATGCAACAGCAGCAGCAGTCAGTTACTGCTCTATGTCAGCACTTTTTTAATTGAGGAGTGCAGGGGCTGCACCAATCTCTGCTGGTTTTAGAGGACTTTTGGATCATTCTATGGTTCTTTTTATAAACCAAGCCTTTTGCTGGACCACCCTCAAGGACGTTGGTACACTGCTTCTCTCTAAATTGTATTTATACAGGCAACTCTTATAATGGCTTGGGTGTTTTTGGATGCCTCACTGAGCAGACCTTCAAAGGGCCTCCTATTAAAATGGGGAATACAAGAACTTGTGCAAAATTAGATCTCCAAATTGGAATTGGATAATTGGTGAGAACACAAAAGCTTATGCTGCCACATTCGCTTCCATCTACTAATTTCCAATTTACATAGAAAGTACAGAACCTGCTGTATCAATTTCTTCCATACCTAATTATCCAACACTCCATACTCGGAGTTAAGGCCAAGTCCACGCCAAGTATGCAAGGGCTTGCCCATTTTACAGGGTCTGGCTTTTTCTGTGCAGCTGTCCAAATAGAAACTGGAATTTCAGCGGGAACTCCTGGCTCCCTTTGCACTTCCAGAAATTAACTTATTTACTAAAGTACCTCTAAAAAGATGCAAAAGATTTATTAGTAATGAAAAGTCAGCTCTTGTGCTTGCCTGACTGTCTCAAGACACTCACTTGCCATTCCCTGGACAACTTCAAAGGCAAACACTTCAATAAGACAGCTATTTCTCCTAGTGATGCAGTAGTGGTGACAGGCAGGGTAACAGAGATTTAACAGGGGAATATTATTGTAGTCTTTATTGACAGAAGATTTAAGTTACAGAACATTAGGCAAACCAACCCTCGTACTTGCCCAATATTTGAGGATGAACAGTTACAGACAAGAAAATGAGCCAGTTAGTTATAATGCAACTAATGATTAAATAACATTAAAACTGTTAACAATAACATATTGTAAAATATAAGTGCAAGAACAGTATATAAATACAGTAGCTTCCTGTTCCTTGTCAGGAACATAAGCCAATCACATAAATTTTTCAGTTTAATTTAGCTTGTGCTAAAGTACATTTCCATCTTTAAATATATATTAACATAAACCATACCTATTAAATCTCTTAGTTTCATTCCCTGTATCTTAACTTGCAATGTATATTACAGCACTTGAAAAGCTGAATGAACACTCTTATTATTCAGAAGAGGTTTATGTCAGAATTTCCTGTCTTTTAAATCTTTGGCAATGTTTCACAGGAACACTCTTATTATTCAGACTCAGTAGTTTGTTACTACGTAAGAGTTTAATCCTACCCAAAGCAAGATATTCTGATTTCTGACTCTACTTGAAAGAGCAGGCCCCTCAAATGTACTGTATGAGTGTTAAAATAACAAAAATCCTACACTGTAGGAGAAAATCAACATTGAGAAAATCAACATTGTGCAAAACACAGTCATAAACATTCTAAAGACTACAAAATATGACATTACTACACATGGCAACACTAGCCCACTGTATGAACACACTCCTTCAGACCTGGTCCGTCTGTGGCAATACTCTGGTCTGAACATCTGCTTCTTGACAGGCTGCTCCCTGGCCAAACACAAGTGTGTGTAAGGGTTTGTATTTGGGCTAAGTTATCAAAAGCTTGATGGCTAAGACTAGATTTCTCAAACCTGTCAAGCTTCTAAACAAGTTCCCTTACTTTCAAGAATATATGCTGCACTCACTTGAGCACCCAGGTCACCTGTTTAGGTTCTTGGTACCTATCTTGGCAACTCTCCATGGACAGTATCATGTCAGTATTCACTTTTATCAGCCAAAAGTTCACCACTAAACTCTTGAATTGCCAAGTCCTTCTGCACCCTGGCAGAAGCGCTTTCTCAGAGCTGCTTACTCAGACACAATCGATGCAGAACAGATGATATATAAGCACTTGACAGTCCTTTCTTCTACAAACATATTATGGGTAGAAAGATACAAAACTAACAGGAAAAAAATAACTTAAATTTAAATCCTATCAGTCCTATCAAAAAGTTCCACGTAGAGGAATGTAATAAATTAAACCTGATTCACAGACATTCTATCAATGTGGTGTATGGTTTAGGTAAACAGATTTGTCACAAAACAGGTGGAAACACTTAGGCTCAATGTTTTTTAAACCACTTGAAGTCTAAAAAGCTTTTAAGATGAAAAGCTGAAGTTACCTTTTGCCTTTGCTAACTACCTGTGTTTGCTCTTCTGTGGTGCTTTCATATGAAGTGACACAGTTATCATATATCTTACATATCTCTAGTTATCATACCTGCAGAGACTTATCCCTTTAAAGTGCCTTCCACGTACTTAATTTTGTCCAACTTAAAATTAATAGAAGAGCATTTTTCAGAGCTATTGCTTGCTAAATAGGTGCAGTTACAACTACATGATATGCTGAATATCTATCAGAAATGCCCTTATTGACATGGAGCTGAAAGCACTCAAATACAGTTACCACAGGGTAGATGACTAGGTGTGTTGGGTTTGTGTGAGACATTTCTCTGGTAAGAGGGGGAAGAGGTTGCAGCTGTGGCTCCTGTAAGAAGTTGCCTGAAACTTTCCCTGGCTCTAAGTCAGACCCATCCTCTGGACAAGGCCAGGCCAATTGAGCACCTCTGTGATTACTTTTTAAGAAAGAGAAATCTACAGTGAAAGGAGTGGAATGAGAGAGAAGTGATCATGCAGACCCCAAGGTCAGCAAGGAAGGAGAGGAAGAGGTGTAGCTGAGCAGAGATCCCCCTGCATCCCATGGTGAGGTGAGGGCTGTCCCCTGCAACCCACAGAGGGCAGCAGTGGAGCTGAGCTGTGCCAGCAGCTGGTGCAGGACCCCAGGGCAGAGGGGTGGCTGTGCCTGGACAGGCTGTGCCTGACTCTGTGGGGAGGCAGCACTGGAGCAGAATGTACCTGGAGTTCTGCTGCTGTGGAGGAGACCTGCACTGGGGGAGTTTGTGAGGAGCTGCAGCCCCAGGGAAGGGCTCACACCAGAGAGGTTCCTCAGGGGCTGTAACCTGTCAGAGGGACCCCGTGTTAGAGCAGGGGAGGAGTGTGAGGAGTTTTCCTCCCCTGAGGAGGAAGGAGCGGCAGTGACCATCTGTGAAGGACTGACCACAACCTCAAATCCCTGCCCTTCTGTGCTGCTGAGGTGGGGAAGGAGACAAGAGAAATGTGGAGCAGGGAGCTGAGCCTGGGAAGAGTGCAGGGAAGGAGGTTTTAAAGCACTAGTTGCACTTTCCTCACCATCCTGCTCTTTTTGTTTCCTCTTTGTTTTTCTTTTGGTCGGTGGCAGATTAAATTGATTTTATTTCCTCCCCCAACATCAAGTAGTCTCACCTGTTTTGCCCAGGACTATAAGTGGCGAGTGAGTCCTCCCGGTCCTTGGGGATTTTGATGAGGCTCTCAGTTACTTTTCTCTTCCCTATCCCACCATGGCCAGAGAGGAGTGAGCAAGCAGATGCATGGTCCTTGTGCTCAGCTGGGCCATAACCACAACATTAGGGAAATATTCTGAATGGAAAACAAATACAGGCATATCTAACAGTAAATTATTCTAGCACTATAAAGCCAAATCATAGAATGGTAGGGGTTGGAAGGGACCTTTAGAGATAATGGTAGATTACAAATGGTAGATTTCTGAGGAATATACTGAAGGCAAGCAAAGTGTAGCATATATTTCTAATTTGCATTAAAACAGTAGAGAGGAGTTAGTGGGGAAATGTTACAATTAAAATATTCCTTAGAAAAAGGAGTCTCTGTCACAGGAATGAGCATGATAAATACAGTTCTACTATACAAAATATAAAGTGTTTTTAGTAAACAAGATCAAAAATATAGCTTTAGTATTTAGAGTGAAAGTCATTTATGAAGTGTGAATGGAAAGTGAAATATGAACCCTGAAAATGAGAATTCTGGCAGGGGACTGAGGATGCAGACTTGCTGAACAAAACTCATTTCTACCCAGTTACCAACTTATGAACTTGTTCTTTTTTTTCTTCTAAAATAGACAAAAGAAGCAAAAGTCAGTAAAGGGAACGTTAGACCCTATTTAAGGCACAACATAAGAATGAAAAAATAATTATTATATATTCCAATAGAAATATGCAATAGGCAGTCTACTGACTTCTAGCAATAGACAGAAAAAAATAGACTAGTTCATACATTTGTACTGCTGAAATCAAGTATAAAGATATGGTGTAAAAATGGGTCAGGACAGCAGTTACCAAGGTGTAAAATTAAACTGCTTATCATTCCTGATATTTTTGCATCATGAAAGTTATATTGCTCTGACAAACAACATCCTGTAACTTTTCATTCAAAATCCAAAAAGGATATATCATTTCTTTTAAAATACTGGACTTTCACATGTATGCTCTACACCTCATATAAACTGTACCTCTCTACCAAGTACTAGTAGCTGAAAGCAAGTCCTGAGTCACTCCAGACAGCCTGCAGGCAGGTGGTGCACCTGAGGCAGAGAGGGCTCCAAAACAGACATCCTTGGTGCCACATCCCCCCAGCTCAGATTTCTCAGTGCTGAGGAATCGCAAGTTCTTTCACAAATAACTCACAGCTGATAGGTCTGAAAGTATGGCGCAAATTTTAAAATTTGTGTCTCATACTTTCCTTTCTCATATAGAAATGAACATTGTGAAGCTTTAAGCTAATCTGGACAGACAGACCTCTGTCTGGAGCAGAGGTCTGGCCATGCTGAAGAGCAAATGATACAGCAACACATTGTAACAGATCATGTAAGATGGCAAGAAGCCAACTGGCTATCTTTTGATCTAAGAAAAAAAAAAAGATCTAGCCTTTACCTCACCTTTCTTTACAGTTTTGGCCATTACACAGCTTAAATGTTAAGCTACTCAACATGGGGAAAAAAAAAAAGGCTTTATGCTTACTGTCATGTAAGCAACCACTAGCAGTGGTCTGCTATGCTAACCAGGGAGGACTTGATCCTTCCAAACAGTTGAAAAACTCCCTTCGGAGCCACCATGAAAAGACTGAGCAAGAATCAGAGTCACTCTGCACATTAGACTCTAATTCCAGACATCCCAGATCCCAGGAACCAGAGTCATGCAACTACCCAAAAACTTTGCCACAGCAAACATTTAAGTTCTCAGAATGGAAATGAAAAACACAAATTCTCATTTCTAAAACTATAGTATCTCTGGTTCCCTGGAGTGCATTCACCCTGTCAGGGGCAGTCAAGAGAAGGTCTACGCATCACTGAGCTCTCACTCCAAACCTTACAACAGTTGGAGTGAAAACAGTAGCACATGGATTTGATGCCTAGACCTGACGAATGGGTTGACTTCCTTATAAAAACTTTTTCAGTTTTCCCCTCAAAAAAAACCAAAGATCATATTTCCTTCCTATATTTATGCCTATATTTTAAATCCTGACATCAACTCAGTTTTTCACTAGATGAGTAGAGGCTGAGAGCAAAGGGGTTAATTCGGGTAGCAGTTGGGAACGAATGAGGGAAAATAACAACAGAGTGAGAAAGGGCTGCATGCTGTTTTTCAAAAATTCATTTGGAAATCGAATTTGTCCCACATGTAGGTCTGCCACCAATCTAGGATTTTTTATTGAGGAACAAAATAGTTCACAGTGCCTGGTTATTACTTTAAACCAACCAAGTTCGTAGCATTTAAATCCGTAGAGATGCTCTCTGATGTGTTAGCTAGAACTGTGGACGCAGGGTAAATGATTTCTTCAACTGTCACATATGTCCCTGTTAAAAAACCAACAACACCAATTACAGCTATAAAAATGTCTTTAAATATTGTCCATAAACTTAAATTTTCCTTGTAGAAAGTGAGGATTTCAACCAGAGGTGGCAGAATGAGTGCCAGAGTGCTGCTGCTGACGGCTCCGACGAAAGAAATCACCAGGTCCAGGCGAGGGATCAAAACTGCTACAGCACCTAAAATACAGGAAGAGTAACAATGGCTTCAGGTTCAGCATCCTCATGAAACACAAACATATACCTAGTGGTTCATACTTTTTTAAAATGCTCTGCCATTCACCATTTTTGCAGCTACAAGTGGTGTATGATATATGGGTTAAAGTATATATTTGAGAGTAAGATACATCTTCATGCTCATGTGAGATACTCAGTTCGAATTCTGAATTTCTGCACGAGCTGGCAGAGCTTCAAGTTAAAGACAGGGTAAATAAATCTGGCCTGCAAATCAGAGAGAATTGAGAAATATGAAATTGTATGGAAACATTTTACTTTTCTGGTGGTTGTTGTTGGGTTTCTAAAACGAAAGAATGAAGTTCAGAAGAGCAAGGCTGTTGCAAGCTGCTCAGGAATGAGTGGGCAAAAATGCCACTATAACAGTTATCCAGTTAACTAAACAAGAACTGGGCTCTACCGAGACTGTGAACACAAGGCCCACTAAACCTGTTAGCATGGCATGGCTGGTTTCACCTCCTAAAAATATAGAATCCATCACGTCAGACCAGAACCACTTCTGTTTTTGACCCCTTTGACTGGCAAGCCTTGGCAAGGTACCCTGCTATTAACTCATACAACACTTTGTTATGTATTGTTTTCAGTTCTGTATTAGGAAACATCTTTCAAAGGCCAGCTGAGAACAGGCCTTTATTCCCTGTATATGGTAGAAATGTCTGTCCCTTTTCTCTTCTAGCTGTGAGACATTAGCATAAACATCCACAGCATCTGCCTACTTGCCACCTTCTATCACTTTTCAACAAGACCAGAAAGCAATCACTAAGAAAGGGAATGAGGAAAACTGCTGTGAAAGCCACCAGCAAATCTAAAATACGTTTTGTTTCTTCCATATCTTCCTTCTTAACTTTTAAGCCACAAAATAAAAAAGCCTATTTGCCTTAGAATAAGTCCTCCACCAACCAGATACTGTGAAGACAATGGTTATGGTAATAAACAAATGGAACAAAGAGGAAGGAAATTCTCATATAACACACAAGGATAAAAACAAGAAGGTGTGTTATCAGGTTTGTAATTTCTCAGGATGAGCCTTCTGTTTGCGGAGTATCTTTGCTGTGGGCTGAATTCTGAATATATCTCATTACAAAAAGCAACATACTCAAATTATGTTAGTGTTGATGTTCTCTACATCTTCTCAAGTGGTCATTTCACCAGGAGATCCATGTTGATCAACGTACTTCCATGCTCTGTGCATGAATCACATCTTCTGCCTTGGTTTGCAAGCAGACTAAACCGCCCATGCAGTCCTTGGACATCAGCTGGACATTGCAGAGTAATTTAGGGAACTACAATAAACCTTTTCTCTCTCTTTTATAAAACAATTAACGTACTCAACAATTAAAACTATTCATGTTCGGAAAATGAGCTACAACATCTAACAAAATCTAGTATTTCAATAACAAGCTATTAATTTAAATAAATAACAAAAAATAATGCCTTCCCTGAGAGTTCCACAGAGGAAATTAAACTGTGTTTTGATATGCATGTACAAGGGAATAGGAGAACAAGTAAAAAGCTGTTCATCTGATGATTAATGCAAATAATCACTTAAGTATTTGGAAGTAATAAACAGAGCTTTTCACACAGATAGAAAAACATCTACATATTGATGGATGCAGTTTTAGACAAAAGAATTTTAGATAAAGATCCTGATATTACATAATTGTGAATTAGAACATTTTTTTTTCTGGCTAGAAATTCTAACTAACATAGGGTTTCAGGTGTTGGTTCAGATGCTAAGACATCAAAAAACTATACAGAAGATCATTTCTTCAATATCTATTTAGATTCAGTCTTCAAAAAAAAAAGTCTCTTAACACAATTTCTTGAAAAGCATGCTTTTAAATACCAATCTCAAAATCAATACTACGCAGAAAAAGGAACAAAGCAGAAGACAAATTGCAATTATACTATGAGGTGACAAAATTCTACTTTCATACTGGGGAGAAAAAGAGATACAGCTTGAAGGGAGGACAACTGCACACATCATATGGTTTGGCTTTATCCCCTTTGGAATGAAGAACTCTTTCATCATTATCTTCCTACAACACACAGTATGCAGAGTCAGAAAGTACTTCACATCATTTGTCCTATGTTAGCAGAAAATACTAGGCTCGTATAGGAGATGGTTTAAATATCCTTACTTTTCACAATGACAGGTAATCCAGGATGTTGGCCTGGCACACAGGAGAGCCGTAATATGCTTAGAGTGTGATGGCTGTATAACCTGACCCAAATGCTAAAACGTATCTGAGATAATGGTCAAAATTACTGATTACTGCCCACGATGACGAAGAGAAGATACACCATGTCCTAGAAAGAGCAAAAGGGGATGCAAAACATCACTGGGGAGGATAACTTGCTCAGATGGTCAACAGCAACAACCGAACTTTAATGCTTCATTCAACTGTGGTTTTGACAACACTATTATGCTTATTACTTGTGATCATTTTGGGTGCAAAGGTTTGGTATGTAACTAGGCAAATCACAAATTAAAAAAAAAAAACTAACAGTGTCATTAATACTAAGATTTTACACTACTAAGGGCCATTTGCTTCCCATCAATCTGCAAGCATGCCAACACAGTACATAAATAACATCAGTTTGGCACTTAGAGCAGAAATAATTGGACTTTTACCAATGATCTGCAAAACACTACACATTTACAACATAGAGGTAAGAGGCAATTGCATCACCACTCTGTGGGCCGATCAAGTGGATTGATCATAGTCATGGGGTGGAGTGTGACAGATGTACTCAACCATCCCCAACCAAACTCGTCGTAGTTTGCTTCCAAAGGAAGCAAAGCCCTGGGCCATGCCCAGGCCAAGAACACCTCTGGGAAACCCACGACGGAGCAGAGCACTGGGACAGAGGAGTTGCAGACACACCTCATCCATGGGATGCAGTTTGACTACAAGTCAACCATTTTATCCCATAAATATGACTGTCAAAGAGAGCCCTTTTGAGCTCTCCCTGCAGAGCAGCGTGGCTACACAGTGATAATCTCCCTTGAGCAGGGATGTCTCTCAAGGTTGCTCCTTGAGCAATAACATCTTTTACCAATGACAGATCATGAGATGAGACCAATTTGAGTTCTCCCTGCATGGCAACCAGACTGCACACCAGGCAACTCTCCCCTTGAGCAAGGATGCCTCTCAGAGTTAAGAGATATTACTTGTTTTCCTATAAATAGGCTCCACACAGAATGAATCACTTAACCGTTATAAAGTTGTGTGATTTGGTATGCTCTCTGCTTAGCTGCACTTACTTAGCACAAGTGGCTGGATTTGCTGAAGCCTTAGGCCGCTGATCATTTACTGAACATGCACCTACTTCAGCAAAGCACAGCCTTCAGAGCTAATGAAAACCAGGAGGCAAGGAAGCTACAACTGCCAACAGCAGCTGCAACTCAACAAGATAATGTCCTTTCTGGACACAGAGGAAGGACTCAATGAGTAACAAGAAGACCCTAACAAGCTGTAGTGAGGTAGAGGTCAGCCTGTTCTCCTAAGTAACAAGCAATAGAACAAGAGAAAGCAGCAAGTTGTGCCAGGGGAGGTTGAGGCTGGATATGAGGAGGAATTTCTTTCCTGAAAGGGTTGTCAGGCATCGGAACGGGCTGCGCAGGGAGGTGCTGGAGTCACTGTCCTTCGAGGAGTTTAAGAGACAGTTGGATGTTTCACTTAGGGAAATGGTCTAGTGGTTGATATGGCTTGGACAAAGGCTGGACTCAATCTTAAAGTTCTTACAGCTGAAATAATTCTATGAATATATGATTTCTGTTGGACCAAACTGTCTGTAAGAGTATAATTGCCCAGACATTTGTCAGGTTTCTTCCTCTCCAGAGGCACTCAGCTTGAGCTGATCCTGCTGCTGTACCACTCTGTTAAATTATTTATCTTTAAATACTTAGATGTCTGAGACTCTGCTTCAGGAAACCCAGGGTTCGAAGTTTGGAGCAAATACTGGACAGAACAGCATAGAGACTCCTGCTCACATCAGATACTGGTAATAAGCACTCTGAAACCCTAACTAAGGGATATAAAGGTGTGCACCAAGACTCCTCTCTGAGAAGGAGTGTAGAAAGCAAGGGAGTCCATTCCAAACCCTGTGACTCAACATTAGGTGTTTCTTACGTAAGGTGCCTCCTACCTTTTTGCATCTCCAGTCTCAACTTTCCGTTACATGATTCCTCTGCATAATAAGCAATAGTGAATCTTGCCATCACACTCTCTTAAGTCAGTTTTGCTGACACTTTTGACAGAGTTTCTTTAAGTGATCAAAGCACTCAGCAGAACTCTAGATCAAGACCCGCAATACAGGGAATGGGCAGATTTCAAAGCTCTTTACAAAAGGTTTTATATTTACCTATTTTTGCTCCTCATGCAGAAAGATGCATAAAGAATGACATGACACTCAACAGCAATTTAATGGGGGCTTTAGTCCAGTTTTCTTACCAGATTACCCAAAATACCTACAGCCAAGGCTAAGGAATGGCACATACTTCTGGTACAAAGGCTTCCTTCCAGCACAGCGTTAACCTCCCCCTCCACTGATAAAATCTCTCCCTGCTATCTGTATGTACTTTACACAACCCAAAAATTCAGGTAGTGTTGAGACTTCAGTTTGCGGAATCTGCATCCATTTTAAGTAGAATTCAGTCACAAAGATCCCATGCAGGAGGTGGCTGCTTGAGCCAGTACAGATTTACAGGGACAGGGACAGAGTAGTGGTGATGTGGCTACAAGGCAGTCCTTCCCCTTACACACCTCCTTGGAACCTCTCAGAGTGACTTGCTTATGCCTAGTCTAATGGCAAAGCCATAGAGAATAAAGTGCTTGGCCTCCTCACCTTGTTCTGTCTGCCCCTCATAAGATCTTCAGCATTAATGTCTTTTTACCAAGCTGGATGGCAAATACCCAATGCAAATCAGGCAGCGAGACACTAAAGACGCTCTTTATGCTGCAGGCTGCCCAGAGCTCCAACACTAAGTGATCTCCATAAAACCAGCAAGCACAGGTGCTTGGCCCAGCACATGCTGGATTACGTGCAAATGTATTTCACCATTTCATTAACTACAGTCCATAGAACCATAAATGACATCTGCTTAGACACTGCATTTATTCGTTTCTGCAGTGCATTTATTGTTACAGATACTTTATCATATAAATCTTTTAAGGCATCCTTCAGTGAATAAACAACTGCTACATGCAGCTAAATTCAACAAATTAATGTAAACACACAGCAGAACTTAGTGATACTGACCTCTAACTGCATGATCCTATATCCTTAGAGTAGTGACACTATTCTCACTGCCAATCACTCCGAGACATGTGGTTCTGTGGACCCATCAGAAATGAGTCTGGGGTTCCCAGTGGGCAGCAGGATGAGCATGAGCCAGCAATGTGTCCTCGTGGCCAAGAAGGCCAATGGCATCCTGGGATGGATTAGAAGGGCTGTGGGCAGTAGGTCGAGAGAGGTTCTCCTCCCCCTCTACTCTGCCCTTGTGAGACAGCATCTGGAATATTGTGTCCAGTCTGGGCCCCTCAGTTCAAGGACAGGGAGATGCTGGGGAGAGTTCAGTGCAGGGCCACAAAGATGATGAAGGGAGTGGAGCATCTTCCTTATGATGAAAGGTTGAGGGAGCTGGGGTTCTTCAGGCTGTTCTCAATGATAGGACAAGGGGCAATGGGTACAAGCTGGAGCATAAGAGGTTCCAAAGACACATAAGAAAAAACTTCTTCACTGTTCAGGTAAGGGAGCACTGGCACAGGCTGCGCAGATAGGTTGTTGAGTCTCATTCTCTGGAGACATTCAAAACCCACCTGGTTGAGTTCCTGTGTGATCTACTCTAGGTGGTCCTGCTCTGGCAGGGGGGTTGAACTAGATGATCTTTAAAAGTCTCTTCCAACCCTTGAGATTCTGTGATTCTGCAACTCTCTTTGCACCTCAGTAACAAACTGCAACTGTGAGATGGCTGAAGGTCTCCCAACAGCACAAGCAAAAAATGGATGTTTGCTCATCCAAGGACAAGCCTGGTTTTGCTATGGAAAGCAGAGATAAGGAAAGAGTTGAGAGAGGTGATTAAACCTTGAAGAGATCGCATCAGCAGTTTCTGATGCTGCTGGAAAGTCCTATTTGCCTCCAGTCACCATCACCACTCCACGCTCTCCAGTCTTTCTCTTGGATGCAGTATATGTATCAAGCTATGTCACAGGAAAGCAGGCAGTGATCCATAGCTACTCTGAATTGGCCTGCTTATTTTGGGCTATGAAAATGCAGAGGAGTTTGGTACAATCAGTAGCTACTCCATATGGCATCTGCCATATTATTACTGACATGCTAATAAATAACTTGTGGGTTTATAGCAACATATCAAAAGTAAATAAAAAGTAATGTCCATAAAAAGGTTACAATCACAATCACACTGCAGTAGGATAACCAATGAATTTACAAAAACAATGCTTTGCAACAGGCAGTATCACAAGCACAAGTTAGTTAAAGCCTGCTGTGTTGATTGATGATACAGGAAAAACAAGCTGCCAAGTACTTTGGCTTCCTGGAGAGAATCACGTGCAGTAGCAAGTTGTGGTTCAGTTCCCTGTGTTGACAGGTTTAGGCAGATTAAGTATTGAATTATGGCCTACAGTCTAAATCCATCAAAAAATCCAGTCATCTGCAGATGCTTTTAATCTTAATTTGTTGGCATTTCACCTTGCAAAGCAAAGTTCTGAGAGAGCAGTTTGCTTCATCACGTAGTAAAGCTCAACTGCCAAATGTATAGCTGCCTACAGCTCAGATCAGGGACATTCAGGTGCGGAGTCAAGTCAGCCATGCTTGCTGCAGGCTGGGGCTTACTGCACATGTCACTCTCAGCCAGATGTCTGAAACATCCACTGTATGTTATGCATGCTCAAAAGAAGGGATCACCCTTCTTAGCATTCATTCTTTCTTTTTTATGACTCAAGTAAATCAATGCCCAACATAAATACACGACTACAGATCATAAGCCTGTACAACTATATATGGTCACAGAATCACAGAATGGCAGGGGTTGGAAGGGACCTTTAGAGATCATCTAGACCAACCCCTCTGCAGAAGCAGGTCCTCCTAGATCAGGTCACACAGGAAAGTGTCCAGGCGGGTTTTGAAAACTTTCAGAGAAGGAGACTCCACAACCCCTCTGGGCAGCCTGTGCCAGGGCTACCTCGTCTCAACAGTAACATAGTTTTTCCTTATGTTTAAATGGAACTTTTTACGTTCCCATTTTTTTCCATTACCCCTTGTCCTGTCACTAGACACTACAGCAAAAAGTGATGCCCCAACCTCCTGACATCCATCATTTAGATACTTGTAAATATTGATAAGATCCCCTCTCAGTCTCCTCTTCTCCAGACTAAACAGCCCCAGTTCCCACAGCCTTTCCTCATATGAAAGATGTTCCAATCCCCTGATCATCTTGGTGGCTGTTCTTCAGTTGTGATTTTCATAGAGCTTACATTTTTTTTTTCTAAAAATAAATCACTCAAAGTTTTTTTAAAAAAATAGCTTCACATTTGATTCAGCAGATTATTCAAACGATGTGTCTTTAAAACAAATAAATAAATAAATAAATGAAAAATCCTTAATTTGTTGATTCATTAGAGTTTTGCCATCAGAAGTCTCAGATTTTTTTGCAGGGTTATTAAAACACAACTGAGAGGACTGGCTGATTCCCCAGAAGGCTGTGCTGCCATTCAGTAGGATCTCGACAAGACTGAGGGTTGAGCAGAGAGGAACTTCATGAGGTTCAACAAGGACAAGCGCAGAGTCTTGCATCTGGGAAGGAACAACCCCATGCACCAGCACAGGCTGGGGGTCGAACTGTTGGGGAGCAGCTCTGTAGATAGAGACCTGGGAGTCCTGATTGATAATAAGCCAACCATGAGCCAGCAATGTGCCCTCGTGGCCAAGAAGGCCAATGGCATCCTGGGATGCATCAAGAAGAGTGTGGCCAGCAGGTCAAGGGAGGTTCTGCTCCCCCTCTTCTCTGCCCTGAAGAGGCCTCATCTGGAATCCTGTGTCCAGTTCTGGGCTCCACAGCTCAGGAGGGACAGAGAACTTCTAGAGAGAGTCCAGCGGGGGTCTACAAAGCTGATGAAGGAACTGGATCATATTTCCAGGCTGTTTAGCCTGGAAAAGACTGAGAGAAGATCTTATAAATTCTTCTAAATACCTGAAGGGCAGGTGTCAAGAGAACAGGGCCAATCTTTCTTCTGTAGTGACAGGACAAGGGGTAAGAGGCACAAGTTGGAACACAGAAGTTCCACCTGAACATGACAAAAAGCTCTTTCCTGAAAGACTGAGGAAGCCCTGGCACAGGCTGCCCAGAGAGGCTGTGGAGTCTCCTCCAGAGATTGTCAAAACCTACCTGTTACAATCACCTTTTTACTAAAGAATGAAGGAGTCTAATTTCCTGCCGTGTAACGGTCCACATAAAACAGCATGCACTCTTCATTTCAAGAAATTTTCTGTTAAAGACAGTGCTCATATGAGCCAGTGATTTGCCAGACCTGCATAGGATGTAGTCACAGGATGTAGGTTGCTCAGAAACAATAACACACCAAATAAGTACTTATCTGGGAAGGAAAGACAGTAAAGAAGCAGAAGGCATCTTCATGGACTCCTGACTGGAAAATTAACATTTTTGCAGTCTATCAGGAGACAAGCAGTGCCACTTGTCTAAAGAAATTGTTAATGAAACTGATTTTAAACACTGTAAAACCAGAACAAGGTGACCTCTCAAGTTTATGGCTGAAATGTTTGGGATTGTATGTTCTCTAACTCTGTATCTCCGTGAAGGCACCATACCCTTAGAAATAAAACTTTTAATCAGTGCATGGAAAACCTGTTTTCAGCATGTTTAACTCATATGGAACTGTTCAATAGCTTTAAGCATACCCCTTCCTCTCCCCATACCTTGGCTTCCTTATCTACAAGATAGCAACAGCGAGTTCATTTGTAAGGTACTTAGTGACAGATAAAAAACAATATAAAATAATAAACTTCAGTATCATTGCTGTAGCTGCCAGAGCTTTTATACTTATGCTGGAACTCTGATATCACAGGCTGTTGCTCTTAAATTGTCCTTGTGCCTGCACAATAAATAGTAAATAGGGAACTGAGCTGGTACTATGTGATCAGTCATCTTTTTTGGGGGTATCCTCAAATGCTTTGCATCCTGTTTAATGGATTGTCTTCTTTCTATACTAAACTCTACCACGATCCTTTGGTAATGCTTTGAAGTGGACAGTAATTACATGTAAATATACTTTATAAAGCAGTGTGAACTTCCACAGGACAAAAGGCAACACTAAACTTCAAGCACAAGATGTTCCTGTTCTGTAATGCCATTCTACAACCATTGCTGCCAACATCCTTTTTCAAAGATGAAAAAGTCAATTACCGAAATTAAAAATGGCGTCTTCTGGCAGTGTTCCAAGGAAAGATGCTGAAACCTGGCACGTCAAGTCAGTGCTTCCAGTTATAGTTCATCTGAGACAAATGTGAAGCACAGTGCTGATGTCTATCCTACAGCTCTTTAAATAATCACTATCTAACTTTCCTCAGGTAAAAAAACACAATACTTTTTTTCCCTCAACAGTTACTGCTGAGCTAATGTTTAAATTCAATCTCCTTTTCATTCTCAAAAAAAAAAAAAGTGTCTAAAAAGGCAAGCTTTCAAAGAACATTCATAGAATAAACTTTGATTTAAATTGGGTATTATGTTTTGCCTAGCAGCACAATTAAACAATTAAAGATAACAGGATTTTTTTTTTTTTCATGATACAAACTACTCTGTTACCTCAAAGTTCAATGCCATCACAAAAGGACATATGAAACAAAACACAGAACATAGGTAGGTATTGACTTCAATTCATCTCTTTCAGCATGGGCTCAGATGCAGCTTTCAGAGAATATTTTACCTTGAACTTTTTTAAAGTAATGTGGTTGAGTACTGAAGGAGAAAAGGCTTTATGAGAAAACTTCTGAAGAACACAACACAGTTCAGACAGTCCTTCAAATCCTGGCTATCTGGGACAAAGGCCCACATGAGGAGCTGATTTTCTGCTATGGACATCCACAAGTTCTACCACTGTAATCCCATTACTCATATGAACCTTTGGAATCCTGAATTTCATCACCTCCACATTTATGACTCTTTCAGATCCTGAAACAAAGATCTATTTTGATGATGCTTAATATTTTCCTGTAGAGACCAGCCCTATATCCACATATCAGAAAAGTCAAGCTTTCCAGCTCCCATTTCTCAGGACAGTACCACACATCAAGCCAGAGAACTGCCTGGGAAATAAATAACATCTTCCCTCTTTTTAAACCATGTCAAAGAAAATGTGAAATACAAAGGGTGTAAGAAGAAAATTATTCCCTAGCTGAGTCCCCTGATATCCTAGACTGTATATTCCATGTTGACACGTTCACTGACAGATGGGACACAAATGGTCTAGTTGGAGCCTGTATGTAGTGGAGTCCCTCAGGGGTCTGTGCTGGGACCGGTACTGTTCAATACATTCATTCATGACCTTGATGAGGGAACAGAGGGCACTGTCAGCAAGTTTGAGACCTGGACATACTGGAGGGTTGGGCAGGGAGTGTGACATAATTACCTAAGTGGCCTGGAAATTAAAACTTATATTAAAAATTAGCACCGTTCACCACTTAAGGAAAGGTATAAAATCAAGAAGGCTTATAAGATGAATACAGCTGCTGCAGGTATGTGAGGAATCCACAAAACAGCAATTCCCTGCAAATACCATGGAGTGTGGAGCAGAGTGGAGGCCCTGCGGTCAGACTCTGTGACAATATATGGGAATGAGATGGTCCTCCAGAACTGATAAGCAGCACTTTTGATATCCTGAGCCAATGGTCTGTCAAATCTTGACAAAATGCTGTCCTTTGAGACAATCTCCTGACATCTACCATTTAAATGGTTAATTTTGACCAACTGCAGTTCAGAAGACACAACAAGTTGCTACCACCCAGCAATTGCTCTTCAATCCTTTATAAAACAAGAGAGATATTTGAAAGCTTGTTGTGAGGACTGGCATATCAAGCCACTAATAATGAATAACACTAAGACATCGTTAATATTTTAGCTTTTATGCTTATTTGAAGCACTAGCAAAGAAACTGCCTGAAGTGACTAATTCCAGCTATGAAGTAATTTTTTAAGAAGCAACTTGAAGCAAAGCAATGTTTCACTTTTATCAAAAAGAAAAGGCAGCACTAGGATGCCGATGTACAAACTGGCTGAAAAGTTACACTTTGATGGCCCTGAGTGTTTCCTTTTTTGCTAGTTGTTTTCAATATCCAGTTAAAAAAGCTCTCAAATATTTTCAAGTAATGCTTTAACTACCTTTACCTCTGCAATCTTGAAAAGGTTTACTTGCAATCTGCATTTCATTTCCACCATCTTAAAAGAAAAACTCTCCACATTTGTCTTTCTCCAAAATTATTATGCACAAGGAAAAAGGGTTTTCCTCATCTATTAATTAAAATAATATTCTGAAAATAAAGGGTTTGTCTAATTAGAAGTTGGCATTTAGGACCTCTTGGTAGTTGCAACCCAACCTTAGCCACAGATGTCCTGCTGGGGGTCATTTCAAGACTTCAAATCAATTTCTGATTTTTTTTCACTCAATATACATTAATCATTTTGACTCCCTATCACACTTAAAGTTGGATAAAATCTTACGTAAAAGCCCCTTGTTGTTTGAGTGTTATTGAGAGCACCACACACACATAAAACATAGCAGTGTGTGTCAGTTCTCCAGTGAATTTTCTGTATGGACAGCGTCCACAGCAGGGAAGTGACTTGACCACAGTTTGCCTCTACTACAGTGGAATATCTTGTTGCTCTACTTAAAAGTAGGAAAAATAATTACTCTGGAAAAATTAAAGCAAAATATCAGCAATTTGTAAACATAGAATGTACCCAGATACATTTAGCTGAGTCATTTCCTTCTTGCTCAGTAGTCAAGTATTTTCATATGCTACATCAGTGGCACATTAAAGACATTAAAACCTCTGCACATCATTGCCTGAAACGTTTAGCTGTGCTAGTTAGACCATTTTTTTTCTACAGGTTTATTGTGACTACAGCATAACAAAAGAGAAATTAAATCTCATAGACTATACCTGGAGTACAATTCTCCTTTTGTCTTGTATCCTTGTTTGAGTTAGAAAGCAATACTCCAAAGGAGAAATGGCTTATATATGTAAGTTACAAAGACTATAATCTCTTAGAATTTTGCTCCATATTTTACATACATTCGTGAAGGTAAAGAAGCATTTTCCATGTTTCTGACAATAACTTTTAGTTTCCTCGCCTCAGATTACTTTGATCTACAGTTGTACCATTTCCTTGCCTAGAAACATGCTTGATAGGTCTTATTTATAGCATGTATCTGAAAACAACTTGGAATTGTATTGAAATGACTTTCAAAAGTATATTAAGTAACATTATAAGTATCCTCATTAAGTACTTGATAGATTTCATTGTCAATTAGAGGAATTTATTTGAGCAAATACTGCTTAGATGGTTTTGCCTAATTTTTTTTTTGTACCTGCTTTTTCCCAAAGTTGAACTACTAAAATGTTTACCTTTATTGAACTCAGCTCCTCAGCAGGAGAGGACAATGTTATGCAATTTTTTCACTGTGAGGGTGATGGAAAACTGGAATAGGCTGCCCAGATGGGTTGTGGAGTCTCTTTCTCTGGAGACATTCAAAACCCAACTGGATGAGATCCTGTGTGACCTGCTCTAGGTAGTACTGGTGGACTAGAAGATCTTTTGAGGTCCCTTCCAACCCTTAAGATTCTGTGATCTTCCAACTTACTAATTAGACTTCATGTCTCTACTGGGTATGTAACTATCCTGTCTGCAAAGAGGAAAATTAATTAAGGGATTCACGGGCTATGCCATCCCTCTTTTAAGCCAGAGCCACAGGGAAGACCACTTAACCATCACTCAAGGCTGACTGGGTGCCACTGAAGGTACAGATATGGCTTTGTAAGAAAGGGAAAACTATTTGTGACAAAGCCCAATGGAATGAGGGAGAAATGAGAAAGCTGGGCTTCTGTTCCCTTAAGTCATGATCATAAGGGGATACTGCAGGAAATACAGATCAATTCAGCAGCACAACAGGATGCAGTGAGACACACCAGCCTCAGGGAGAATTCTCATGTCTAAAATTCCTGGGACTTTAACAAGAAAACTCTTTAGACTTAATTTTCTCTTATGCAGAGGAATATAAACAAATAAACAAACAAACAAAGATCAGAAATGCATGTTTTCTTTAACGATACAGTTTTAAAAAGTAGACATTTATCTGGTACTCTAAAATGGAGAAGTCATTCCCTGGCTAAAGGACTCATTTGTTCTTTTGCTGTAAACTGGCTTCCACAAAGACAAGCCCATTCTGTGAAAGTAAATGAGCATTTAAAAATTTCTGAAACATAAGCTGTAACCTACCATTGCAAGGACAATGAAACAGCAATACACTGAGAAGTACTAATGCAAAACCAAATCAAATCTAAAGGAGAGCTTCAGCCATGATAAAAGCAATCACTTTATCTGTTTGCTGAAACACAAACAGAAAGAGATTACTACAAGCAAACCACTACCATGTCAGTTGTAATATAACTATCATATCTTTATCTTCAGAATATCTCCTCTCCTTCTACTCTGCCCTGGTGAGGCCTCATCTGGAGTCCTGTGTCCAGTTCTGGGCTCCTCAGCTCAAGAGGGACAGAGAACTGCTGGAGAGAGTCCAGTACAGGGCCACCAAGATGATCAGGGGACCGGAGCATCTTTCATACAAGGANTGATCTAGATGAAGCTGCTTCTGTGGGGGGAGTGCACTAGATATCTCTAAAGGTCCCTTCGAACCCTACCATTCTATGATTCCATGATTATTATGGTGATTTTTATCCTTCTTCATGTTAGTTTAATTTATTTTCAAATATTTGCCCTTAAAAATCTTCCTCAAAAGTTAGAAAACTGTAGTCTTTTTTTCTCATCTTTAACTGCCATGCCAAAACCAGTTCAGCACAACTCCTGAACTATGTGATTTGGCTCTGCTAAACGTCGCAAAAAAAGAGTTTTTGCCCCAGAATGGCTTTCACCTTTGCTGCAACAGTTAGGATGTTTTCTCTAATTAATGACAACTTAGTGTTGTACCATTTCCAAATTACAACTCTGGTAGACAGAAAAAAAAAGAGAAAAAAAACCAAGACAACCAACAACAACAACAACAAAATCAAAACAAAACCCACAAACCAACAGATTCTGTTTGGTTCTCCTGACTTGGTCTTTAAAAAACCTCAAACTTTCCAGAAAAGTGCAAGTGTTAAACACTAATACAATGAGAATGAGAAGCCTCAGACCTGGGATGCTGGTGCTAGTTACAGACTGTTAGATGGTGTGGGAGAGCAGCATGCCTGGGAAGTACCTATAGGTGACATTGTGCAGCAACCATGAGAAGTACATACATCTCAGGCTGAGCAAGTAACTTTGGAGCAAGTCCCAATAATACCAATTCAAAAGCGCTACCACATGCATTGGAGATGCACGTAAAATTTAAGTCAAGACCAAGAAAAACCACTTCTGCACACAAGAAAATTGAGACCAGGACAATGGGAAGTGGGCACGAAAGAGTTCTCGTAAACTAATTAAATTTGGTACAAACAAAAGCGACAGCAAGAAGGAGAGGACAAATATATCTGGAGAATATTTCATAATACAATATTTCCATCTTGTCTTTAGTTAAAGTTTGCATGTTAGTCTAACAAGTGTAATGAAGTGTAACATAGATTACTAAAAATAAAAAACACCAAACATGCAGTTTTACTTATGAATTCAGACTGATCAACTAATGGTCTGTTCTGGTGTAATGTTTAGGGTCAGGAATGCCAAGAAGTCATTGATAATCAAGGGATAAAAATAAATCAGGACTTCAGGCTCTAAGAGAAAAAGATCAATGTCTACTAAAATTAAACAAATTAGACATAATAAAACAGAAATAAAACATCATAGAATTAAAGCAGTTAAATTTTTACTTTCCAAAATTTATAGGTACTCATGTCTGTAGCCACATATTCTCCACAACAGAGTTAACCTTCTGGTAAAAGCAGTATTTTGTATTAAACTAGATGATGTAGCTGTAGAAAGTAGGAAAGGCTGGAAAACTAGAATCCTTCTGCCAACAGACAAATGATGTCGAAGTCCAATTTGAAACTCCAGCTACATAAATGACAACAGTAACTGGAAGATGTTTAAAGAATTTACTCCCAGAAGCTTTAGTTTATTTTTCTACATAAATGAAAGCAATCACAGTTTTAGAACTTTCCCAATATTATATGGGCAAGTTCACTCATATGGATCGTGCCAGAACTTGCCGTGTTTATACTTTTTCTTGGTGCACATGAGGAGTTCTGCAATTGTTTCTTCAAAGGACAATATGACAATAACCCTTCGGAAGATATTTTCCTATTCTTCATCTCCAAGATGAGGAGTAGTTTTCATCCATGCAGCATTTCAGAAAGGATGAGAGAAGAACCTTATCAGCCCCTCAAAAAGATAGTAGATGGTTGAAGAAGTGATTACCATAGCTCTGCAGAAACCCAGCAGTCCCATCAAACTCGTCCACAAGCTCTGATCTAATGTCCTGACAGGTCACATAGCTAATCAAAAGCTACATCATGGGCAGACTTCTAATTAAAAAGAGCTGTGGTCCCATGTAGGAGTCTCAACAAATCCATGTTCGCTCCTTACACAAAATGGTGTGGCATCTTACTTTCAGTTCTCACACTATTAGTAAAATCCCAACTTTTCAACAGGTAACGTAGATGAAACATACCTATTAAATCATCAGTATCTTAAAATTTAAATAGGATATAAAACTTGCACTAGCAGCTTAATTTCCAAAGTGAGATACACCCAAGTTACAGTTGGGCAACAGTATCTTTGTTGGCTGCTGTAAGAAACTAAAATTAAGACAAAATGCATTATTGTAAGGTGCAAACTGGTACTGTGAATAAAGTTTTCTGTATGAAGTAAAATCTCTGCCTCTAATTTAAAAAAATATGCAGCAACATAAATTATAGAATGGAACAAAACTCATTGTCAAAAATGTTTCGGCAAATGGACCTTAAGGCTCTTAATTACTTATGGGTTACATTATTCCATCTAAAGTCCTTTGTCTCTATAATGCCAAAAGGAAGTACATAAATTCCAGCCCTTCTTGCAAACTTGTTACTGAATTTACTAAATAATTAAAACAATTTTTATTAGAACTTTCCTCCTGAAGGAGGTGAAAAAAATGGCATTCTATAAATACCTATCACAAGTCAGTTTAAGTTTTCAGAAGGAAATTTGAGGGAATGTGGTAAAAAGACAGGGTTTAATTTCCTTCCTAGGTAATATACAAGCAAAGGAAGCAGAGAGGAGAAAGCATCTTGAGGAGGAGTTGCAGAGGCAGCAAGATGATGCATCCACAGATCCTGTCAAGAGTGCTGTATCATGCAGTTCTATTACAGTTCAAATTGCTTTCTGCTCACATTCTCTCAGTGTTGGTAAAAAGAAACATATTTCAGTTTTTGATCTGAGCAGACACCACTTTTATTACTGGCAGACTTGTCACTCTCAGTTCAATGTACTGAGTGTCAAACAGTTACAAAGCTGCATCAGTAGGAGTTGTGCACTGACTGATTTGGGTTCTTGCCATTCTAATGCTTTTCTCAAAGCTGTGAATTAGCTGCAATGAAAGAAATGGAGATGGAAAGAAGTGAAACAAAAGAGAAAGTAATGATTCTCAAGGAAAGAAAATATCAGAGTGATAATGAATGCAATGAGGTAAGACTTTGTGATGATTAATATCTGCACATCTATAATATCACTATTGCAAGAGATTACTAAGCTAAATGCCACATAAAAACGCTATCAACGCTACTTCATACAGCTCTACATCCTTCCAGAAAATCTTTCATGCCTTCAGATGAAGGAGAATCTCACTTTTGACTTCAGTACATTTGTTTTGTAAATAGCGTCAAGTGAAAAAAACGGAAAGACTGCGAGAATGAGGTAATTTTACCTATCATAGAATAAAATTGATGTCGAACCACGCTATTTTTCACAAGCTGCTTTATACCCATTACACAGAATAGATAATCAAAAAACTAAATACAAGTTGCAGTAGTTGCATATCAGGACAAAAATAGCTGCCTACTTCAATGCTAAGCATTTTTTTATAAGTTAGACATGTATTATAGTGTCAGAAATAAAAAGGTAGTCTAGTCTACATTACTGTTCAACTGCCCATAAAATTCTACATCAAAAAGGAAACCTTCCAGAAATGACATTGAAAGGCATTTAAAACAACTTCATTCCTCCATTTCAGAAAACAAAAAACAATTTAAAGAAAATCTTTTCCTGCAGAATATTACAGATTAAAATGGTATAAAAGAGAAACTTCAGGAATTTACTCGTGTTGCTGGAGACTCATACTTTTAGAAAATACCTACTTCAGAGTTAAGTATAGAGGAACAGCCTGAAATGCTTGACAAGCTGTAATCAACATCATAGCACTGCTTAGTTACGTCTTAACTATAATGTGTGATGCAGCAGCTGCAGAATAGTGGTAAATTTAAACACTATCCAAACAAGCACACTTTCTGCATCAGAAGTGTGGGCACAGTAACTCTTCGTAAAAACCGTACAGTAAAACTTGGATGTTCTAGCTCTTATTCAGGTTTCAACCATGTTAAAGTCAGAAGAACAACCAATATCAATGTAAAGCTCAGGCAGTTTGTTTGATTTTCATCTAAAACTCAATTAAATATTTAGTTATCAGTTTCAGAATTACCTTAGGGATGAGACTTATCCTGCCTCTTTTGCTCTTCCATTAACTATACTGCATTTTAAGTAAAGTAACTATCCAGTTTGTACCCTAAAAGAAGTCTGCATAATAGATTTGCATCTGCACATTAAAGAATGAGATACATTTTATCTGTTTTTTCAATGGGTACATATTCAGAAGCTTTGTAACTGTTTTTATTAAATACTTTCACCTAAGTAAAATGGATAAATAAGAATAATGCAAATAACTTTAAAGGTTAATTTCATGTACTACATTCTACAGATGTTCTGGAATTATCTAAATACTTTATGGTACACTGATACTAAATACTCTGTATGTTAACAAGTTTCATGTTACCTCACCACATTCTTGTACAGACTATACTATGTATGTCTGATCTTACTCAGTTCTGCTAACAAAAAAAAAAAACCTGGGATGAAATCCAAAGCAATACAGTACATCCTTAGAACATGTAACAGTTTGCATTTATGTTTGTTTGAATGCATAATTTAAACTATAAAAATCAAATACTATGGATTTTTTAAGAAATCAGAGTAAAATTGCTACTTCACAGTTGGCTCAGCTGAATATTGAACTGAAGAAAGACTAACAGAAATGAATGCAATATGATTGCACCGGCCAATGGCACCCTGGGATGTATCAATAAGAGTGCAGCCAGTAGGTAAAGGGAGGTTCTGCTCCCCCTCTCCTCTGCCCTGGTGAGGCCTCATGTGGAGTCCTGTGTCCAGTTCTGGGCTCCTCAGCTCAAGAGGAACTGCTGGAGAGAGTCCAGCGCAGGGCCACTAAGATGATCAGCGGACAGGAGCACCTTTCATACGAGGAAAGGCTGTGGGAACTGGGGCTGTTTAGTCTGGAGTAGAGGAGATTGAGGGGGGATCTCATTAATATTTACAAATATCTAAATAGTGGATGTCAGGAGGTTGGGGCATCTCTTTTTCTGTCATATTTAGTAACAGGACAAGGGGTAACAGGATGAGGCTGAACATAAAAAGTTCTGTTTAAACATAAGAAAAAACTGTTTTACTGTGAGGGGGACAGAGTCCTGGCACAGGCTTCCCAGGGGGTTCTGAAGTTTCCTCTGGAGACCTGATGTAGGTGAACCTGCTTCTGCAGGGGGGTTGGACTAGATGGTCTTTAAAGGTCCCTTCCAACCCTACCATTCTATGATTCTGTGATGATTTCACTCTACAGATATGCAGTGGCCTAATTTTCAAACTCAGGTCCTCAAAAATAGCCAAAATTAAATTTCCTCAGCATTAATCTACATTATGGCATCTAAATAAACAGATTGCTTTCCTCACAGTCTTATCACCTGAAATTGTTTAAGACAGACTAATAAAATAAATCTTACTGGCACACTGCAGAAAAGTATCAGCTGTGTAAATACAAACATCAGAGTGTTTTCATAAAATCAAAGCTAAATACCACTTTGACACCTCATCAAATCATAAAGTGCTTCCCATAGAAGAACTGAAATATAGAATGACTTACATGTATCACTACAAGGATAATTCAAGACAAGTGTCTGAATGACAGCATTTAACCTAAGTGTCAAACGCAGAGCAGTGTGACTTAAAGAACCAAAATATACCCTCAGGGATCTGGAATACCCTAGGACAGCAACAGAAAAACATTAGAAAAACTCTGTCTCACAGCATCTATACTTTTTCAAACGTAAATGCTTTTAATATTTTACTTAGATCTGGACTATTTATGAAGATCGTATTTTAAATTCTATTTTCCCTGTTCTACAGAGCTGAATCTTTATCTGTCAAGAAATACAGAGGTAAATGAAGGAACTTTAACATCTCGTTCAGCTTTAATGAACGCAACACTTGAAGGCTAAAGCAGAAATTTTGAAAAGTGGAACAGCAGAGTTTACTAACTCTGTAGTAAACTGAGTTTACTAACACAGAGACCAGAAGTAAAAAATGGGTGTCAGGAACAATGTGAAAACTGATCTGATTAGTCTATACCAGGAAAAAAGAAAATGTAGAAACATAGTTAAGATTTTATGGAAGGTTGGTGCTTCAAAAATTCAATGACTGAAAGACAGATGCAACTGAACAGGGAATGAAAAATAAAACTTGACAAACCTATTTATTTTGGATGATAAGGCGTTGTTTAAGATGAAAGAGTATCACATCTTTCTCAGATAAGGCTTTGTGACTTTGATTTGGCTTAAGATATCAATCCCATTTATTAAAATATCTTTCTGTATATGTGAGATATTCTATTAGAAGAAAAAAACCTACATATGTTATCTGTACCAGAGATGGATGAAGAGACTCTAAAGTGTAGTAGTTCAAAATAAAGCAAGGACTGTGTTCTTTACTCATCAGATGCGTTTTTAAGGCTCTGTCTGGTCTTGAAAAGCTTAATATGGAAAGATTTGTGCTGTTGCTTGCACTGCCTTAGTGGCCTATTTATGAGAGTGGGAGCTCTTACTTTAAAATTTTAATGTAAATTCTCTTCACAAATCTTTGGCAACCAGAGGAGTATGCACGCATAAATAACAGCTATGATGTTGTACAAATGTAAATATTTGTACATCTAGAGTGTAACATGGTCTTTATACAACAGAAGGATTAAGACTTTACAGGCAACCATGATTTCATGATTTGTTGATGTCAAAGCTTTATAGCACAACTAGGGAACTGTACAGGATAACACAATTTAAGACTAGACTTGAGTACAAAACTGGACATTGAATATTGAATATGCTTGACCTTAAACAATGGTAAATTTTCCAGATTTAAATCCATTCAATTTTTCAGCAGTCACGAGCATACAAAAAACGTATTGTTATGAATGTCTGGCATCATCCATGCAAATGCATTCAATCAATGTGAAAAAGGGTGGACAGCAACACTAAAAAGAAAAATCATTATTCCCAAGTCTTACTGAAGGCTATTTTGGTAAATGTTCATTTTCTAGTTGCTGGATTTGATCAAAACACAAAAATGTCACATTTAAGACATTTTTTTATTTTCCCTCCTCTTTGCTTCAACAAAAAAATATTAAATCAAATACTCCATTTTCAACTTAAGTAAGCATCAATACTGACAGATTTTGTCCTTACACTCAGGTGTTTTCTGTTCACACTAGTTTTAAACAACTTCATCATCAAGCTTAGATAGTTTAACAGTATTTTACAGGCACAATTTAAATGCAGAATTTCCATGTAGTTTGCTTTAACTGAAATGGTAAAGACATTCAGTTGGAAAGAATAAGAAGCAGGAAGCTCAAGCACACTTACTGTCTTTAAAAAAAACAGAATCATAGAATGGTAGGGGTTGGTAGGGACCTTTATCTATTCCAGCACCGCTGCTAAAAACAGGTCCATCTAGATCAGGTCACAAAGGAACGCATCCAAGTGGATTTTGAAAACCTTCAGAGAAGGGGACTCCACACCCTCCCTGGGCAGCCTGTGCTGCCAGGGCTCCCTCACCTGAACAGTGAAATAGTTTTTCCTTATGTTCAAATGGAATTTTTTTTGTGTTCTTTTTTCCATCATCCCTTGTCCCGTCACCATAAACTTGTGCTTTACTTACTGTAAGTCACTACTCCAAATGTTTCAACCAATATTTGTGAGTCTTTTCTCTAAGAAGGATATGTACATGATGAAAGCAATCTTTTTACCATCTCCCACTGCAATTATCTTGCAACCTGTCAATGTGATGCAAATGCTTTTGTTAAAATTATATATTACACAAATCATCGAGTGCTCCACAAAGCTGGACATATCACTGAAACTCCTCTAATTTCTCCAGTCGAGGTCAGTAAAAACCAAGGTTTCCATTACTACAATAGCCTTTAGTTTTCCCTTAGGCATGAGAATTCTGCAACAGACCTACAGAAATCCTGACAGCTTGTCAAACAAGAGGAAGACCTGAAGCCTTGAAGGAATGGACAGTTGTGCTTAAAAAAAAACTTGCAGACTGAAAAATCTGTGATGCTGTAGTCTTTCTCTCCACAGCTCCCTGCTTTCCTCCAGGAAGGGTCAGAACTACTGCTAACTACAGATACAGACTGTCCCTCATTGTATTCAGTTTCTCCTCCTTTATTTTCTTAATCTAGCCACCACAAATAGAAGTCAATGCACTATGTGGTGTTCTTTAAGGTCTATCAAGACAATATCATAGTTGTATTCCATTTCTAAGGGCCACAGATAAACTGAACTATAATTAGGTACATTTAAGAGCTGCCATCACAAAATCCTACTCCCCTACACACTTTGTGCCATAAGATTTCCAAGTTACCAGCAGCAAACATCTATAAAAATATAGGTCCATGAGAATATTGGCAATAGGCTTTGCCTTCCAGGAATACCTTGCGAAACCAGTGTCATGGGTAACCAGGGACTGTCTGCTGATCCAAGTGTAAGAGGAATGAAGTTTCTACCACATTTTCCAATGTAAATAGAAGCTTTCTGAAAAAATTCAAATCAATGCAGTGATAATTAATATGTAAATTATACACATCTGTTCCCTCAGGATGTCACAATTCTGGGGTTTGTTTCTCAATAGGAATGTGCTGGATATGAAGCATACTGAATCTATTTCTGTTTATTATTTTGTTCTTCTACAAAAGCAACCCAAGAAGTTTCTCTGCTTTCAGAAGCATTTCTATTGGCAAGGACTAGCTTCGATACGCATCGCCTGTTTCTCTGTCATCACTTTATTTGCTCCTTTCATCTACCAACTCACAAAGCTTCCTATTCAGTTATCTTTGCTGTTAGAAGAGTAGGAGAAGGTATGAGAATTATTTTGCTTTGAGGTGTTTTTTTTCCTGCAGAAAAGAAGACCTGGCCATGATTTCCTCAATGTCATAGGTGACCTTTGTTATTGGATAAATGAACTTTGTTTAAGAATAGTCATTGATTATCAGTAAATTCCTGTGGAAGACTTTGAGCTTTATTTATTGCTTTCAGCCCAAAATTCAGCAGTGATGCCATGGCTATAATGTACATAAATTAGGAATTACTATGTAGCAAGAATCATAGCAGTTAAAAATCAAACACCTCACAAATACTCTTAAACAAAAATGTTTTTCCAACTTGTGCATGACATAAATGATACTATTGAAGACTTTCATGACACTAGGAAGGCAAAATCACAATCCTATGAAATAAAAAAATACCATTCAGTCAGTAAGTATTTGAAGTATTGTGAAGAATCTACTTTTCTCAACGGTTCTGCTTCTAAAGCTCACAATATAGCCCTGCCTCAGAACACTACTAGACATCTCACCTCTCTGCTGCTGCTTCTTTGTGTTCTTAGAAAATGAGTAACCGGATATAAATCATCACCATACTCACATCTTTGTGTCCAGTTTTGTTTTCCTAACTTGAAAACAATGTGCTGTAAGTTATTTAAATTCCTTCGCTGAAAGAAATTGTTTTCTCTACAGAGAGCTTCTATTCTATGCTTCTTTTCTTTCCTCTAGGCCAATGTGCAGTATATAATCATGAGTATTTTCTTTATACTATCACTACATTTCATTGTAATATTAATTTCAGACAGATATACGTAAATGTGGATACAAAACAAATGGTTTAGTGCAGTGTGACAATTTATGACAACTTTGTGGTAACTGAGTAATCAACGTCAACCCAGATTTCAACTAACACTATTTTGAGATAGCATTCTAACCTGCAAGACCTAAAGTATTTTATTAATGCTTTCTCTGCTGTAACAGTGATGTTTACCTAATGCTTGCAAGGTGCTCTACAGACATGATGCATGTGTTTGAAGCACCAACATAAATTTTCTATATTGGAAATGGCTTTTGAGAATAATTTAGTGGCATTATTGCAGAAATATCACAGAGAACTCAGTGATTTGTGACAGAGGCACTGTAACACACCACTTTAGTAAGACAAACTGTCCTCTTGTGTTTTTGTCACGACCATCTGACAAAACTCAGTTATTTTTAAAAGAATTAAAATTGGAAGACTTTAATAAAAAAAGAGGAAGTAGCAAAATTGAGTATTCATGCCATGAAAAGTTGAGTCCATTAAGATCTGATCACACTAAGAAACAAGCAGAAGATAAAAGGAAAGAAGTTTTCACATGCCTAATAGTTCATTTCTGTACAGAGTTCAACCGGGCTGAATTTGGAAGATTGAATCATCCTCATGAAGCCCCTATTAATCCTCATCATCAGGCATTTAAAATCAAAAAAAAAAAAAAAAGCTTATGTAGAGAAAACAACCTTAAGAATGTTTCTGATATATTTTAAAAACAAATTGTCTGTGTGTTTTTCTATCCACAGTCATTTATTTCACTTTACTAGTTATTACGGAATCATAGAATAATTTTGGTTGGAAAAGACCTTTAAGATTACCAGGTCCAACCACTAATCTCATGCTATCAAGCCCATCATTCAATCATGTCCCTCAGCACCTCATCTATGCAATTTTTAAATATCTCCAGGGATGGAGACTCCAGTCCCTCCCTGAGCAACACATTCCAGTGCTTACCAACCCTCTCATGAAAAGGTTCTTCCCAATGTCCAATCTAAATCTTGCCTGGCACAACTTAAGGCTATTTCCTCTTATCCTGTCATTCATTACTGGGGGGAAGAGACCAACTCCCATCTCTCTACAACCTCCTTTCACGGAGTTGTAGAGTGTTCATGCTTCCTCTCATTTGTTTCTCCAACTTTTTGTTGTACCCAGGACTTCAGCTGAATATATACACAATATATCACAACCCTTGAAGCAGCTGTGAGACCTCTCGGATTTGCAGTTGCAACTATCCCCTCCAAAGGAATGATGATTCTAAATTGAGTATGAGAGGTTGGTATCTAGTGTTTCAATGAATGAGTTTGGTCTTGTGATTTAAACTAGGTAGAGTGTATTTATGTAACTTGAAAAAAAAAAAAGGCTAAAATGCCATGCAGTTCTAACAGACAGCAAATCAGCAAATCCTGAAAAGATTTTGTAGCAGGTTCATGTGGCCAGGTTTTTGTAGCAGAGGGGCTACAGAGGTGGCTTCTGTGAGAAGCTGCTAGAGGCTTCCTCTGTATCTGATAATATCAACGGCAGCTAGCTCTGAGATGAACTTGTCATTGGCCAAGGCTGAGCCAATTAGCAATGGTGGTAACACCTCTGGGACAACAGATTTGAGATGGGAAGGAAAGTTACTGTGCAGGTGCAAACTGCAGTACAAGCAGGGAGTGAGAATATGAGAGCAACATGTCCTCAGACATTCAGGTCAGTACAGAAGGAGGGAAGTGCTCCAGGTTGGGAGCAGAGGTTCTCTTGCAGCCTGTGGTGCAACCCATGATGAGGCCTTGTCCCTGCTGCCATGGAGGCCACAGGGGAGCAGAGACCCACCTGCAGCCTGGGTAGGACTCAACATTGGTGAAAGGAGATGCCTAAGGGAGGCTGTAACCCCGTGGGAAGCCCATACCTGGCAGGATCTGTGGACTCGTGAAGAGATAAGTCCATGTTGGACCAGGTTTGTTAGGAGTCCTCCCTCTGAGAGGAAGCAGCAGCAGATATCACCTGTGATGAACTGGCTGTAACCCCTACTTCCCATTCCACTGCACCACTCACAGGGAGAAGGTAGAAACCCAGGAAGAAGGGAGGGTTGAGGGGAAGCGTTTTATGACTTAGTTTTTAGTTCTCGTTACCCTATACCATTCTGACTTAATAAATCAAACTAATTATCTCCAGTTGAGTCTGTTCTGCCTATGAAGGTAAATGTTGAGTGATCTCCCTGTCCTTATCTTGGACCGAGAGCCTTTCATTCTATTTTTCTTTCCTCCATCCACCTTAGGCGGGAAAGTGATAGAGCAGTTTTGGTGGACACCTGGCATACAGTCAGGGTCAACACACCACAGTTTTGAAGCCCGAAATCTTGAGTCTTCCCTGAAATATAACAGGCAACTCACCAGGAAGCTGCAACTTTTTTTTGGTAGTAAAAAGATTCCTGGTTCACTCTTGCAACCCCATTCCCATTGACTAAATAAAAAGGAACTAACAAATCCAGCTCTCAGACAGATTTTGGCCTATCTAGGTCTCAGTGTAACAGGACCCAGCACTTAAAGAAAAAAATATGGTATGGAAAGAGGGAAACCTTACCTTCCTCAAGAGGGTGGGAGAAAAAATAAGGAACAGCCTAGAGCAGACCAGAGCTGCAGGTGCTGTTTAATGGCATAGTGTGCACCCACTCTTCACTGCTAGGAATGAGTCAGAAACTACAAGCAGTTGTAAAATGTGATAAACTTCATTCTAACAGCTGTGAGAACTAAATTATTTTGTCACATATGCTGTTCAGTGCGTATATTGATTTTACAAACATTTTTTTCTAAATGAAATGTTTGTAAACTGACTCATAAAATCAGGTAACTGTCTTGATCTAGGCTGTATGAATTGTAGGCTATCATTCTTTAAAATGTTGCCCATCATACAAACCTAGACAATAAATACAAAAGAATGTGTAATTTAGACATCTTCTATCAAGTTAAATACTTACTATTTGGCTGGCCATAAATACCAAAACTTTTTATGTGTATATGAATTCACCATTACAATGGAAAAACAGTTCTAGTAACTGGGTACATGTCCCACACCTTTGTCACTAATTGAACTGTCACTTCCTAAGGGCTGATATGTCGATTTATAGATCCACTGTTCCACTGGCTTGTCTTATAGTCTTATACAGGAAATACTGGGGTTTTAAAATAAACTCCTGTTTCAACTAAATCTCACATTTACCCTTCTGATCATTTCTTCTTGGGCATTCTTTTTATTTTACTTCTAGACAAGACAACAATGTCTCAGTGTTAGCGAATTTTCAAAGTGCTGAAGTAGCTTTGAGAACTAGAATCTAAAGAAAACTTGCTCTTAAAAAGTTAAAAGGCATTTTAAAACTGTATTTTTATATTCAAAGGACGTGCCTCTGCATAGTTCACAAACACACTTGTGTGCGTTTGACAAAGGGCCACAAAGATGACTAAGGGATTGGTGCATTTTTCATGAGGAGAGGCTGAAAGAGCAGAGACTGTTCAGCCTGAAGAAGAGATGACTCAGAAGAGATTCTGCAATTCTGTGAATCTTACCAATGTGTACAGATATTTGATGGGAGGAAGTAATATGCAGCTAGCGTCTTCAACAGTGCTGTCCAGTGGCAAGAGGCAGGAGGCACAAACTGAAATAGAGGCATTTCTTTTTGAACGTGAGAAAGAACATCTTCCCTGTGAGGGAGGTCAAATGTCAGAACAGGTCACCCAGGTAGGCTGTGCAGTTTCCATCCTTGGCAGTATTCAAAACCTGCCTGGATACAACCTGATAATCTCCATTGGTACCTTTCTACTTCCCCTGTTCTGTGATTCAAAATTTATTTCCAGGTTTTGTAAGACTATTTTGTTATTTACTTGTATAATGCAACTGCCTATATATAATTTGGCCATATGAAGTACACAAAGTTGCACAAACAGATTAGAAGAGCAAGAATCATTTAAATAGTGATATTGAATACAAAGTAAGAAAGGATAAAGAATAACTTCATAAAGGCTAAACTGAAGAGCACAAGAAGAGCTTGCATCAACTCAGTAACATACACATCAACCTTTTTCAGTGCGATATTATAGCTAACAAAGGTTTAATGCACTGCATGTTTTCTCTAACCATATTTTTGTATGTTTATAAAATAAACTGAGTGAAAGGAATTTAACATACGAGAATTCTGGCTTTTATACATTAGAAGGCTGTAAAAACTTGTCTGTAAAATGTGCAATTCTGAAATGCAGGCAAACACCACCATTATTAATAATATAAAAATCCACATTTCATACTATCGTAGTTACCACTCTGTGTCCAATTATCTCAATACAGAGATTCTTTCTAAATGACCTAATAGTGTCTCTTTGTCTGAACCGTTAATCTAGCAACAGGGGAAAGAGGGACTACCTGTAAGAACATCAAGCAAAACCAGAGTATTTGTAACAAGTCACATGGGTGCTAAATGGCACCATTTCTCTACCACTCCAAAGTACCTAATAATTAGGATTATCTCTTGAGAGCTCTCCAACAAGTAAGTGGGTGGCAAAAACATATGATGGTAACAAAGGAACATCTAATTTTACCACCTCAGTGGCCACACAATGAAGACTGTAAGTACCATGTTTTCTCCCTCCGTTAGACAAAAGCATGCATGCTAGCATTACTACTTCACAGAGGAAAGGCTACTGATGTAGAACTAGGCAAACAGAAATAACTCTTTGTCTACATTACAAAAATGAAAATAATTTTTAACACTGATAAAGGCTTAAAATTAACATCTGGTTTCCAAGAGTGGAATGTATCAGTATATATGAATATACCATATCCCTACAGAATATTGTAATAGGAGAACATGGGAGAACATTTCAACAAGTCAGAAACAACAAGGTTTCTCATCCAAGCAAAGGGAAAATTCTGTTTCTACAAAAGGATGGTACAGAATTGTGCTGTGAAGAGAAGTATTTGTTTTTTAAAATCTCTGATACATTTCAAGTAACTTTTTCGGCAGTCTTGCATGCAATTAGTTAACACCCACCACACTACTTTAAAATATAATTTAATTAAACACCTAAGCCATAAAATATGGCTTTGCTATTACCCAAAAAAGTCTACAGGCTTTGCACACACCTAACAGTGCAGAGTGTCTGGAATTGTTCGAACTTGTATTAGCCTGACTTTAGACTGATTAGACTGATTTTAGCTTAACTATGAAAGCAATTCTCTAGCCAGCAAACAGCCAAATTGAGTTTTGCCTAACCTCTTCTAGCTTAGTTCTGTGAATACATATATGTTAAGAATCTAGAAAACTTGTGTACCTACTGATTAACTCTACATTGCGTATAGCAGTTTCACATCAGGCTTCATTAACAAACCCCTGCATCTGTGTACAATTGAGAGTAAAAAAACCCACCGAAATTTAGGAATACTTTCTAACTGGGACTCGAGTCACATGTATGCCACATTAGGTACTCTGCTATTGTATCACAATAAAGAAGATATTACTGATCACAGAATTCTGTCTTAACGCATTGTATGTCGCTTTTACAAAGCTAAAACTGACAGTTTCAGAAGAAACTTCAGATAATTTAACTCAGATCAACAGCACCAATTTGCACTAGTTTACTTCCACACCTGTACTTACAGTACCTGTGAAATATTTTTCTTTCTGACATATCATCTCACATGCACTATGACTCCTGCCCTTTCATAACAACAAGTATCTTCCTCCCCAGGTAACTGCTACAGCTCTTGGATTTATTCACCCATCTTATGCCTCAGGATCTATAAAAAAAAAATACAGATGAAGATTCAGTCCCAAAACCTTCATTCAGTCCATTGGCTGATTATTTGCATTAAATATCTAAAGTTTTCATGTATTTAAGTTATTTTAGTATCTATTACTTATCTACTGATAAGCATCAGCATTTATGTAGCAGAAAACCTCTATAATTACCTTAAAGTTTTCGGTTTTCTCATACACAATCATCACTGGAATGAGATGGAAACTGAAATGTAATTCCAATTTGATCCATAAGACATATCTGATTATACAGTATTTCAGCATAAATACAGGGTAATGAAACAAGACTAATTTAGATGTTGCAGTAACTCTGTCACTGCCAGCACTGTGCAGTGTAGCCTGGTTTTGAACTTTTCTGTCTTCACTTGTGTACTCTGAAAGCACTATCTTTAAAATAACTCTGTATTCTATACTGAAGTACACTTTTTACAAAACCAATTGATCTTCTCATCATTTAAAAAAGTCTTCTTGTGTGTCCTGGATTGTAGCAGTACCTGACTGTGGTGCTACAGATCCTTCTCCCTAGGCGACGCTGCTATTTTGGAGTCAGTCAACATAAGCTTCTTTTCTTATTCACATTCAGTGATTTGAGACACTCTGACACTCTTATCTTGGTTACAGTGTGTCAAAATCATCATGTACTCTGTTGTTCATTTGCAAGTATAGGGAGTCAGAACAACTAGGTGCTCCCTAATCGTATCTGAACTTCAGTTGTCTGGAAAGCATACCATCAACTGCCTGGCTCATAACCCAGTCTGGGACGTGAAAAGTTACCTGAGAAGTATTGGTCAGTAACTCTTCATTTTGCCAGAAAGTCAATCATCTTGCAATCCTACAAATTATGGTCCTAAATTGAGGCTCTTTGAACTCTCTGGGACCAGAGCAGGCTATGCCCCTGATTCTCCCCTTGAGCTGGGACACCTTTCAGGGGAAGAGATCTCCCCAAATTCCAACATCATCTGCTGTCAGGATGCTGATCGTTGTTTGCTGACGAACACTGATGATCGAAAACAGTGAGTAATTCCCTACAATAGGGCTTCATGCATATTCAGATTCTGAGTTTAGGATTAAGGATTTGGGATATAAAGGTTACTTGGTTTAACAATTGCTCAAAAAGGAGAGATACTTGGGTTAACATTCATATCTGCATACATGTTTGTGTGTGATTTCATTTAGAAGTTTTACTATAAGTTTTGCACAAACCTTATCATCAAATCATCATGCTGATAATAGCAAATATCATTTACTCCCTGTGATAATTAACTAACTACTGTTAAAAGATTCTCTCTACCTTCCATATTAAGTCTATTAGACATAAACTCTATTGACCAAGTCTGAGACAAGGCTTGGATCCAGCCACACCTAGACTATTTCCAATCTCTGTACAAATCACTTTATAATAACCTCAACACAATGTCCAGTAGTAGAGGGAACCTTGCCATCAAACTCTGTTAAGTTACCTTTTAACTTCAAACAAGACTCATGCCCTGGTCTGGGTGCTCCTTATATATTTCTTTTATGGGTTGTGAGTCACTCATTAGAGATACATGGAGTGCTTTTAGTGCAATACTACTACAGCACTTGACATTTCAGAATAAAAGTTCAAACCAGGATACATACATACATTATGAACAACCTGGATTGGATGGGACCTATTGCCTCTGAAAGAAATGTCCAAAATCACAGAAAGCTGGAACACAAAGCAAAACAAAAAAGTAAAAGATTCCTTGAACTAAGCTCTGCATTACACATTTTGGAAAGGAAATCTAGTACATGAAATCTAATCAAATTCCCAACACGAGCAGCTGAAAAAAATATCAAATGTCTATTGCAAGGAAAAGCACTGTTTAGTTTTGTATCCTCTGCTGCCTCTTAGAAAGAAGATATTGCCTGTATCTGTAAAACAAGTAACTTGAAAAGTGCAACAGATCACAGAACTTTAACCATCATTTATACAACTAGAGTGTTTGTTTCCTACTTAAGGAAAGATAACACCCTGAAGCCTACACTTTTAAATGAGATATCCAATTGCAAACTGTAAGGTCCAATGTATTTGTCCCCAAAAGCAAAAGTACAATATTGAGGTAGATCGTGCAATTCGTCTCTTAATCTCCAAGTTAAAAAAAAAGCAGATAATGTAATTACATTTTGGAGTGTAGAAGAAGAACAACAACAACAACAACAAAATCATTTTCCCTCAGAACATCAGAATTTTAAAATTTGATTCGAACCTCTAAAGAAAACATCCAAATCCACCTGAGATAATCAGTTTATGCAATGACAAGCTTAACACATAATATACTAACAGTTATATTAAACTGCTTTAGTCTCTCCATCCAGTTGATTACAAAGGAAGAAAGATCACAAAGAAACATTTCCAGTACCACCAGCACTTTCCCACTCCTGGGGGCAGGAGGTCTCTGGGAAAAAATGAAGGTGCTATCTTTCTCCTGACATTCAACTATTTGCCCACACTTCTCTACACATAACCATTCCTCAAAAAGTGTTCCTTCTCTGTCTGAGCTCCAGAAATTCCCAAATCCCCAATGAGCTGTTCTAAGGTTTGTGATCATCCCTCCTTGCTGAGTTAGAAGTCAAGTAAATACATCACCTACTCTGCAGCTCTCTGCAGTGCTGCTGCAGTCAATGCCAATACCCACTAGTAGAGAGAAAACAAAATCACCAGTATTTTTCCTAACCTTCTTCCTTTGCATTAGCCGCTCTATACTGGTTACTAAAGGTTGTGATCAAAATCATCACAATCAAAATGTAATCTTTTGAAAAGTTTATGGAATTAGAAAAATTATAAAACTATCATTACATGCTCAAATACCAAGTTTCATTACTTAAAAGAATTCTACTGTGTGGTGAGAAAGTCAACTCTAAATCATGACCTGTAGTAAAGCCCTTCATCATACGTTCTACATCAATTTAAGGTCAAACTAATTTATATTTTAAGTAACTCTACAGATTTTTTACTTTAACAAAGTCAAAAGATTCTGGGGCAACCTTAGAATTCAAAAAGTAACTAGCTACATAATGAAATTATCGACCTCAAAAAGTTCTCATTTCTTTACTCCAAAATTTAAACAGTACCCCCTCTGTAAAAATACCCCAATACAAGACTAAATTGACTCAAAAGGACTTCTACCAAAATGGAGAAAGAAAAATGATAATTAAGTTTAGCTCTGTAAATTTACAGGTAAAAAAAAAATGGAAGAATTGTTCAAATACAGAAACTGAAAATTATGTTTGTTTTACTCTTAGAGATGTTTTACTTGCAGAAATTATTTAAATACGAGACATTAGAAAAACAATCTCTCTCCTTTAAAACTATTTTCCCCCATGCTTTTTTACTTTAACATTATTTTTTTAGAAGATATTCACTTTTTTTAATTTTTTTTTTTTTAGGACATTGAAATTAGATAACCAGTAATGTGAAACTCCAGCTCTCCATGGTTCCATGCACACAAAAGAAATGAAAGAAGATTTTAAACTATTGTGCAGCACTGGAATTTCAAACAAATGAACTTCAGGGCCAGAAAAAGAAATGTAGAGGACACACAAAAAAAATTTGTAATGTGACAGATTTTGAAAGGAAATGCAAGCACAATCTGTTCCAAGCCATCTCAACACATACAAGTAGCCAGCTGAAATACTTAATAGCTTGAGCAACAGCAGAGATCAAAACACATGGAAGGGACAACAAAAGCATAACAGCTTTTTTTTTTTTAAATGGTGTTTTCATGCATAAAAGAAGAATAACAGGAGAATTCTTCAATCTCTTTGAAATTTCTGTAGCCCAGCAAACCGCATCAAAATACAGATAATACTTTCCTAATGTTAAGTATCCCCATGTAGGAGTTACTCTTTCACAGTCCAAGACTTAGAGTAATTCTTAAAGATTCTTAAAGTAATTATTGATGCCACAAGTGCATTATCCAGCTCTCTAAAATATGCTGACTGAACAGTATCCTTCTTTGGTCACACTATCAACCACCCATTTCTGCAGAATCTCTTCAAGGTATTCAAATTTCAGAGCTATCTGAAGTGCTTACACAAGAAACAGTATCAGGACATTCAATGACTCCCAACTCAACTGGGTAATCACCACCAACAGGGCTCATGTTTTTCTTATAAGTCTATCTGCCCATAAGAAGACATTTCTGGTACCAGGCTGTGGTAGTTTGACCCTGGCTAGATGCCAGGCACCCACCACGCCACTTGATCACCCACCTCCTCAGCAAGCCAGAGAAGGGAAGAAAATAAGACAAATGTCTCATGGGTTAAGATAAAAGCAGTTTAATATAGAGATAGCAAAGCCGCGTGCGCGCAAGAAGCAAAGCAAAGCAGATAAAGCTGTTACTCTCTACTTCCCATCAGCAGCGATGTCCGGCCACCTCCCGAGAAGTAGGGCTTCAATACGCGTGACGGTTGCTTTTGGAAGGCCCAGAATGAATCTTGCCTCCCCCTCCTGCTCCTCTCCCCCAGTTTATATTACTGAGCTGACGTCATATGGTATGGAATATCTCCTTGGTCAGCCTGGGTCAGCTGTCCCAGCCATGGTCCCTTCCAAGATCGTGCCCACCCACCGCTGTTTGTGAAGGTGGGGGAAGGAATGCTGGAGGGACAGCCTTGATGTTATGCAAGTGGTAGTCATAATATTGATATCAACAACAAGCACAGCACTGCAAGAGCTACTGTGGAAAATCACTACCATCCCAGACCCACTACACAGGACTTGGTTATTGGCAGACTTTTTGAAGTAACCGTTACAATTTTTCTTTAACCACACACACCATCTATGCAGCAGCTCTGTCAGTAGCTACTGGCATGCTGCTGAACTGCACTCTCAAAGGTAAAGAAAGACTAAGGAAGCAAAACGTACACTTCTCAATCCATTTTCCTCAAAGTACTTTTTGCATTATCTGTATGTAAAATACCTGTACAGTGCCAGCCTTTGGGAAACAACTATTAGGTAGTTAGTTATGTGTTTTCTGGCCTGTTATTTGTTGTCTCCTGAGATCAAAGGTCTTTATTGACATGGATACATACATTCTTTTCTGTGCTTAAAACATACAGTCCATATATAGATAAATTAGTATTGATAATGGCACATGCTTTGCCCTTTATCATGCTTTCCAGCTTAATACACTAATCAACTTTGGACACATCTTCAAAAATGGACAAATCTCCAATTATTTATATATAATATTAAGTTACTTGTATCAATATCTTACTTTGTTTACAAATATTCCTTAAACTTGTTATTATCTTTTCCAGTATCCATTGTCTAATATCTGTTAACTCTGTATCATTTTTAAGTACAATGATTTTGTGAAGAGAGAGGTATCATAAACATCCTTTGGTTGAATGACAATGATGAAACTGAAATTACGTAATGGGTTTTTATAACTCCAAATGTGTGTCAGATATCTTTGTTACCTGCTATCTAACTTTAGATTTTTTTTCTCATACATATATATTAAATAATGTGTAATCTAAACTATTCACTAGCAGATAAAAGTATTGTTATTAGTATCTCCTCAAACAGTTTTGTTGAAACATATTAGTCTAAATATTATAGATATTTTAAGTAGGTATGGGAAAAGTGGCCAAAAAGTAGGAGAAAGACATTTACTAGAAGAGAAATACAGAAGCTTCCTTGATATGAAGTGCTGCTATGTAAGCATACCACCAATCAGGGGAAATGTTAACTGTCATTTTAGCTATTATGTGTGCTTTTGAGAACAGCCATCATTTTGGTGATTTATGGTCTTAATGTATACACTATAGGCTATCATGTAAAGAACGCTCACACTCTCTGCTGTTGTGGAGAGACTCAGTGAATCTGGCTTTACAAAAGAACGATTAGAGTTTGCTTCATAAATGTTCTCTCTAATACTCTGGGGTCTGCATAGGAAATATATAGACATATATCTGAACATATGCAATAAAATAATCTATTATAATGTATTTTGCAATGTATTTCACTATGATATTATTAGAGCAAATGACTTTGAATCTCAGCTTGTGGGACAACTTTATAGTTGTACATAAACTAGTAGGCAGTTTTATGGAAATGCTAACCCTTTTCAAAATATCCTGTTTTGGAATAATAAATATGAATGATATCCTAAATAGAAACTTCTCCAATTTTCCCTAAAGCATCAAAAGAGATTCATCATGTCTAGCATTTGCTAACACAACACACAGATAATCAGCCTTAGATGAACAATGCTGAACATAACCATACCAATTTTTCTAGGATCTTTCATTTCCAAAGTGCAGCTATTTCAAGAGACAGAGCTGAAGAAATATTTTACAAAAGAGTCAGCTATAACTTCTCTTTGTTCCCTTTTATTTAAGAAAGGACCTTCAATACCAAGTAGAAACATTACTTTGCCTTTTGCCCAAGGACAGAATTTGTTATTATGTTCCATATCCTGACAAGTAAGAAGGTCAATACCAAGTACTGAGAATTGCTCTCAAGTCACTACAAGAATGCTACTAGGTTCATGGATTTAAGTTGCACCACCAAGAACCACAAGACCTAGGATCCTTCAGAGAAAACCTATCACACTATTTTATTTTTATTACACACAGTCCTTTGTTACAAAGAACTTGAAGGCTAATCGTCTTCAGTACATTTAAAACGCTACCCTGAACTTTGGTAACCACATCAGTAACAATGTACTCTTGCTTTATTTTGCTATCAAGTGTTTTGTGCATATTTAATCATAGCAATTACTTCTATTGTGCTTACTCCCTGTAATTTTACATTATATATAGAATGATAGCTATTAGAGATAAAACAATTGCTTTCAATAATGTGTGTTTATTTTTATTGTGATTCTTTTCATTCCAGCTCTCTTACTGCAAGAGCAGAGCACTCAAAGTTATGCATATGCAAACAATTTAATATCTAAGCTGTTCTTTTCATTGGGATTCAACCATCTACTAAAGAAAAAAATAAAACAAAACAAAGAAAAACCCCACCAACAAAACCCAAAACAAAACAAACCACAAAACCAACACAAAACAAAAATACAATGAAAAACCCACTATGCAATAAAAAGAGAATAAGTTCTCTTCTTCTCTGATAATTGCCAATAAAAGTTGTAATAGTAACATGAAAAAATAGCTACTGTATTTTTAATTTTGGATGGAACTGGCAGATATTTATTTTTTTAGAAGGAAGAGCTTTTAAAGATAGACATATTTACCAGCATATATTAGTAAGAAACTGAATCCCACAGAGATAAACCTGTGCTGAAGTCAGAGAACATTTGCCCATCTACATATACTGTCTCTGACCTCAGTACCTCCTTGACAAAACACAGAGACCAGAAATGGACTGATATTTAAAGATGTAGGAAGTCAAGTTTGATATGGCAGCAAAACAATGCCTTGTGTCTTGTTCTTTGAAAATATCATCAGCCTTTTTGCTGCCAGTGGATGCTGACCTGATGGTTTCAGAAACCTCTTGACAATAACTCCAAAAACTTTTCCCAAATTTTAATAGGTACTTCTAAGTAAAGCACTCCATAAGCATAATTTAAATTATTTTCCCCTTGAAGTATTACCTAACAATTTATCTAAAATTAATTTCATCTGCAAGCTATTTGCAAGCTTGTCATCTTTGCAAGCTCCTTCAACAATTCTTCACCATTTGCATGGCATTCTACCACCCACAAGGTCTGATTATCATCTCCATCTCCACTAGACCCCTTTTAGTTGTTTGGGTGTTTAAATACACCAAAATTGTATTGACAGCCTGCCAATATGGCACAAGGGCTGTTTGTATTACTAGTTTACACACAGTTCTGCATTTTAATACTAAGTTCCTTGAGCATTCTCAGGTGAATAAAATAAACATTAAAAAAAAAAAAAAAGTGGGAATACAGAGAGAGGCTAGTTCATGTCTTGCCATGGACAAAATACATACAAATATAAAGAATAAAATTAAATTCTCCTCTTCCATATCTGGGTATCTACAGACAAGGTAGCTGTGTAGCTCCATCGCAATGAGCAAAGACCTAGTCAACATCATACAACACATTTTGGATACAACTCACCTAAGCAAATAGAAAAATTCTTCAGAAAGCAAGTCACCATTCCCTTACAGTCAACTAACCACCTAGATTAAAACTCATTTGATGGTAGTGGGAGCTGATGTAAGCAATTTAGATGTGAACACATGTACAGATGTGCAAGACAAATTGAATTCCTAGATACATAATCCTACAATCATTAAAACCAGTTGAGAGGACTTTTATGCTTTATGATTGAATTTATTTACGACAACTTTATGCTTTATGACTGAATAGAAGAGATTGATATTAAAAGACTGTAGGATATTCTGGCACTAAAAGTATGAGAGTACATATAAACCTAATGAGGCTCATGAGGCTCTAACAAGCATCATATACCATCCTCCCCTTGTGAATCTGAATCACGAAAGAACAAGTTGTACTTATGCATAAGACAGTGGAGAGGCTGTCCATGAGAACTTAGTTTCCAAACAAAACACAACAAAGTACTTCAAAGGAAAGGAGAGGAAATTCCAGAAGTGCAGAGCACTTGCAGATGTAGCTGACAGCAGTAGAATCATAGAACAGTAGGGTTGGAAGGGATTTAGAGATTATCTAGTCCAACTCCCCTGCAGAAGCAGGTCAACCTAGAATATGTGTTGAACCCACATGAAGAGCTGTATTTCAATACACAATGACAAGTGCTATGAAAAGCATAAAAAATATTTAAAATTGAGCACTTACAACAAAAGAATGCAGTTGACTTCAGTTTTTCCTTCTTAACTCTCACCTTTACTTTATTTGTAGTAATTCCAAAAACATATCTGTGCTTACAATGGATTTAAAACTAGTATAAAGAAAAAAGACCTCACAAATTAAATATTTTCCAGATAAGATATGAAGGGTACGTGGATAATGACTTGCAGTTTGTTAATAAAGTACCATCCATATTATGTCCCAAAAAGAGAGAAAAATTCTACTGAAAATCTATGATCTCAAAATTCCAACAGTTATAAATGCAGCTGAGTCTTAAAGGACATAGGAAGTAGCTCTGATAAATAAGAGCATCTATGTAGGATCAGAGATGACTGAGTCTACACATGCAAGATAAATAAAATATTAACCCAGAGCTGCTTACTAGAAAGATTATGGAAGTCTGTCACAATGCATGGCCTTTATTAATTCACTTATTAAAAGCTAAGGGAGACAGCTGGAGATAAAAGACACGTAAACAAGCACTACATTATATTCTCCATATATCAAAATATAGACTATTAAATGAGTCAGAAATAAAATAAGAATCAATATATACTACTTTTGAAAACACAACAGTATTATTCTGCCCTAATATCCCATAGAACTGAGCCATACAAAAGGCTTTTTCACAAGAACTTAACTTTTAAACCTATTAGCTGAAGTCAGAGTGAAGATGCCATATTCAATTTACAACATTTTCATGGGGCACCATAAAACTAGTTTAGCTCATCTGACAGGACAAAACAGACTTGACAATAATGGATTTGACATGAATGTTAAAAACACAATACTACAGGAGAGCTACAATCAAATCAGATTATTAGAATTAACAGTAAATGACTGATAGGATTAAACTTCCAAACAGTAATAACACATCTGAACTCAGTAGTAATCAGGGTTTATCCTACAATGAGAAATCATACATGATACTCTTCAGTACTTATCACCAACAGATGTTTAACAAGAATTGTTTGCAACGCTGGGTAATTCAGAAATGCTTACAACTAGCATTACTTGAGAATGTAACTGGAATATTACATGCATAGAGAAGTGGCTTATTCTCTGCTGAGAACATGGTTAGATGCACAGCTCTTACTCACTTACATGGGAGACATGAATTAACTGAGTATTCCTGAAGAACAGGACTCTTACTAAACAGTTCAATTTAATTGCTGTCCAAAAACACCCATAAACCTAGCAAAGTGGTTCTACAACACTTAAAAATTAAATACTGATACTGAAATAATTCTTTAGAAAAAACAAGCTTATTTAATTTTGTTAATGATGTACTGTATGGCAAAACTCGTGATGAATGTTGAAGCTTGTGATGAATGTCAAAACTTCAATGTTGTGAATTTTTAAACTCCTTAACTTCCAGTGACATGAGTGAATGTCCAATAGAGCTAATTCACATAATTAGTGATCCGTATTCCTTGAGAGAAGATAAAGTGGAATACAGAATACTGGTGCTGTGACACTGTAACTACATTAAAAGATCACACCTGGAATACAGTGTACAGTTTTAGGCCTCCTCAGAACAAGACAGACATTTATATGAACAGAAGCAAGATGTGCAAAGGGCCACCAAGGTGGTTAGGGGGCTGGAGTACCTGCCCTGTAAGGAGAGGCTGGGGAAAATGAGCTTTATCATCCTGCAGAGGAGAAGACTGCAGGGAACTAACAGCAGTTTTCCACTAGCACAGAGGTTACTCAGAGGACCAAGCCCAGCTCATTTCTGCAGATAAACATGAAGATATGAAAAAAAAAATGGTTATAAACCAGGGAATTTTCTAACTTGAGACAAGGACAAGAAAAAAAAAAAAAAAAAGTTAAGTACCAGAAGAAGTTGTCCAGAAAAGTTGTAGAATCTCCACACCGGGATACATTCGAGACTCAACTGAACAAAGCCCCAGGACACTTGGTCTCAATTCAAACACAATGAACATCACCTGGGTAATGGGTTGGATTGGATGAACAATTAAGGCTACTTGATTCCTAAACCAGGCAGTGGACTTTTCTGCAATAGAGCCTCCTCTCAAATTTGTCCACAGGACACTCCATTGGCGGCAATCTCATATAAGCCAAAGCCACTGGTTGCAACTTCAAAATTAACTAGATATTCATTGCTTGTGAAAAAGGATTTCCTGTTCATGCTCAGTACCTTTATTCATGTGTTTACCTGCTACTTTACAAACTAGAGAAAAGGCTGTAGGAAAAGAAATTGCTATGCAATCTTATCACAGATCCTTCATAACCTGTAAGTGCAAGGAGAAAAACAGTAAAAAATTGCATAACCAAATAAATGAGTATTTAGATTTTGCAGAACTCTGTTTCACCCTCTGCTGGAAGCAAAACCTGCCCATTTTGGATAGCCTTGCCTTAGAAAAAGAAAAAAGAAATCTCTTGGAAAATGGTCTAGAAACCCAGCACCTAAGAAACTGCAAAACTAACAGGAAGATGAAGTAGTAAATGAGTAAGAAAAGAAAATTCAAGGAAAATCAAGAGAAGGCTGGTTTGATGGGCTACACCACATCTACTACAATAATTCTAGAAAGAAGAATGTGTGACTCTGGCTAGGTTACAATATAAAGGATTTTATTTTATTTTTTTTTTAAATCAGCAGAGTTTAGGAAGAACAAGGTTTGCCAAAAAGGAAATGAAAAAAGAAACAGTACTCCTGTCAACAGTCACATTGCTGTTTTTATATCTCCAACAATATAAATCATTAAACAAATCATTATGATTGTTTCCGATGAAAGTTCTGACAGATAACTACAAGTATTACATTGACATTAACCAATGCAATAAAGAGTGATCAGTTTTTTAAAAAATAAGTTACTGTAGAGAAAACCTGCTTTATTGTGGGATACCTTAACCCAAATGGTGTCTTGTCATAGACATCATCATGCCAGTACTAACGTATCTCAGAATCTCTAGAATTAAATTTAAGAAGTGGAAACATCTCATTTTCATAAGAAAAACAACACATTTTAAAAAGAAAATAATCTCTGAACTATTCATTAGTGACACATCACCGATTCCATCTTCATTGCCAGCTACTGAACAGCTATTTTCAACAAATTTCAGTTCCTAAACTTCAGTCATCTCACACTTCTGTCCTGAAATGGGGGGGAAAATAATCTTGTTTACTGACAGAGCTGTCAATCCTTGTAGCAAATGAAAAACTAGAGAAAGCAATCCTGACATGGTGGGAAGGGGGCATAGAACCTAACCCTAGGATTCCTAGTCTAGAATAAAAGACTTTGCTTTACAGGGAACTTCTGGAGGGAGTCCAGCACAGCCAGCAAGAAGATCAGGGGACTGGAACATCTTCCTTATGAGGAAAGGCTGAGGAAACTGCGGCTGTTTAGTCTGGAGAAGAGGAGACTGAGGGGGTTATCTCATTAATATCTAAATAGTGGATGTCAGGAACTTGAGGCACCACTTCTTTCTGTTGTATCTAGACAGGACAAGGGGTAATGGGATGAAGCTGGAACACAAAAAGTTCCATTTAAACATAAGAAAAAACTATTTCACTATTGAGGTGAGGGAGCCCTGGCACAGGTTGCCCAGGGGCATTTTTTTTATGCATTATCACTGCATAAAAAACCCATCACAGAATCACAGAATCTAAAGGGTTGTAAGGGACCTCAAAAGATCTAGTCCAATCCTTTCGCCAGAGTAGGACCTCCTATAGTAGGTCACTCCTTCCTTGGAGGTCTGCAAGACCCGTCTGGACATGTTCCTGTGCAACCTGATCTAGGTGGACCTGCTTTGGTGGGGGGTTGGACTAGATCTCTAAATGTCCCTTCCAACCTCTACCATTCTATGATTCTATTGTCTTGGGAACCATGTAAGCTATTCAAGTGAACATGAGGATGATATTATAACCAAAAGTGATAACATGGTCATAAATATGAACGAATGTAAGCAAAAATGGGGAAGTTATTGAAAATTGTTTCTTGTTTTGGTGCATGTGAAAGACATTGTATGAGTAAGAGTATTCTTTTATATCCTGCATTTAAAAAGACTATCTTCAACAAAAAAGATTGGAAAATGCCTCCTACACTGAGTCTATTTAGTTTACCAAAGAGTACACCAACTATAAATTAATTACAGCTTGCTTGCATTAACATGTGAAACAAAAAACATCGCAAGAAAGGAACCATAAAAAAAAAAACAATAAGCAAGCACAGTAATTAAAAGTTGAAACTTGATAAATGCAACACAGAACATTTTTTAAATACACAAACAAACCAGCAAGGGTATTAAGCCACCAGAGTAATCTTTATAACCAAGACTGATATGTCCAACACTTCAAGCCTTTTTCTGTGCTTGGAAGTGAACACAAGCAGAGTCACACAGGATGGCTGCTCCCTTTGTCAATTAAAAACAAAGCAATAAAGGGAAAGAGCCATTTGTAAAACACTGACTCATGGAAAGGTGCCCAGCGAGACCCAAAACACAATGGGTTCTGGTCCCTTTTCTTCCAATTAAGAAACATTAACGTTGCCAAACAATTCAGTTTCTCATAATACTACACTAGACTGCTGTATCCTCCAGAGGCAGGTTAATTAATCACTACGCCACAGTTTAATTGGCACATAGCTGTATAACAATTAGATTTAAGATATCCAACTTGATAGAGCCCAAAAAATGAATTTAGTTTTTATTTGTTAAATATTATTTCAGATTGAATTTGTTACAAAAAACATTAAAAATTTCATCACTGTACCAACAGGGTTTCAATTTAAGCAATGACATACAAAATATTTGCCCTGTTGTGCAAGAGTGGAAAATCTAGAATATGTGCTTCTGGAAACAAAACTCATTTAGGTTTCTGAGCTGCATAGTAACTGTACTGGACATTTTCACAAAATACATAACTTCTAAATGGTAACCTTGAAACAAAATCATCCCTTAGAATGTACCATTTTACTTTTAACTGAACAGTAAATTCTTTTAACCTAGTCTATCTATCTAAGCACCGGGTCTTAAAATTAAACTGTAACCATATTCTCAGTGGTGCACTTTGCAGCAAGTATCTGTAATCATTTTGCCTCCACATTCCAATAAGAAATATAGCCTATAACTATCAAATAGGGATAATTAAAGCAAACATAAACCATGTAATTGCATTTCTCTTAGCCAAACCACTTAGACTTCAGACATAGAATATTTTCTGACAAATTGATTGCTTGTCACATAATAATAAAGGCTCATTCTATGCATTTATACTAATAAAACTATGGCTTCTTGTCTGATATTACAGATTAATTATGTTACACAATTAAACCAAACCATAAAATAAATGGAAAGGCATAAAAATAAAGATGACATTAAAAAAAATCAGAAAAGTTACAAAACAAAAATGTTTTAGATAATGCATAAACAGTGGATCAACAAAGAATAAAAGACAAAGTGGTTTTCCAACAAGTAGTAAAGGCTTCCTGCAAATAATGCACAGTCACTCCTCCTTGACTTGGAAAGTATGGGCTGATTCCTTACAGAAGATATATGCATGAGTAATGCAAAACTAATCCACTATCTTGGTATTTTCCCAAAAAGAGATTCTGCTTATGTAACCATTCAACTTTCTCAGGGATTTTCAACTTTTCCCCTGCAAAATTGCCTCCCTCGGTTACTGTTCCACATGTCCCTATTGCTTTCCCAACAGGTATTATTCTTTAATAGTAGTCCAGAGTTGAGCATTCAGGCTAAGCATCTAACGTTAAACAGAACACACAATATTACACTCATCTTCCCAGCAGCGAAAACATCTGGTTCTCCAACCCATACTTAAGACAAGTTTGTGAAATATTTGTATTAATTCAGTCATGGTTCAGACCACCAGCATTCCTTTAGAAGTAGCTAAAAAGTTTGAAGTTAGGCTTATTTTGAGCAGAAAGTTGTACTATATGACTTTCTAGGGTCCCTTCCAATCTTAAATCCTTTTATTATTTTCTTTTAAAAGCTATTTGTGGGCTTACATTGATGAAGTCAATTGTATGTACCTAATCCTTCTGGAAACCTGACTTTGCTCTTCCATAGTAGAAATTATGTTTCAAACTAATAGGGCAGTGTTTTCATCTTATTTGATTAGACACATTTTCCTCAAAAACCTTTAATTAATTTTCATTAAGCTGTTTGACAAAACAAAGGCAATAAACTAAAATACAAATAACTCATTACTGCTTGGGCAAGTGACTCTACAAGAAGAAATTGTTCAGCAATTTTTCCATCCTGGAGTCTTCTTTATAATACAAATTAACAGTGTCATTTGGTATACTGCTTTTCCCTTATTTTTTTATATAAGTTACTAATACACCTGAACATAATAGCTTGTACTTCAAGTAGAATGCAACTGGCAAGAAGCCTCTTCATTATCTCAGCATGTCACGCACATTTACAAGATTACAAAATACTGAACTTAAGAAAAAAGAAGGAATTGAAATGTTTCTTTAAAAGGAACTTGAAATACTGTAACATCACAAAAGTTGTTTAAACTCTCAAAACTCAAACACAAGTATTTACATACCTCATTATAAAATATCACAAATGTAGTGTTACTGAAAATATTTTAACTGCTTGTCAAGTCCTACAAAATTATTAAAAGAAACTAAATTTTAAAAATTTTAAAAAGATATATATAAAAGCCACCAGTCTGCTTTTAGGAATGTTCCTCCAAGATTGCTTCCTCTCCTATCCCCAGAATACATGAATGCCCTTCTTTCTGGCATGTCGAAGTAAGTACTAAACTGATATATAGGAAACCTATAGTTTTTAGAAGGTCACTACACAACTATGTGAAAGAAACTAGTTGCTGTCAACAAAATTCTTGAAAGATATATTGAAATTAAATGCCACTAATTTTCTTTCAAATATTCAGGTAGGTAATACCAACAAATACTTCATGTAATCATAGTAATCATAATATAATTTCTTATCTTTTCAGAGCATAGCATTATCATAATAAAGACTCTTATCCAGAAAGAGAGTATTTACACAAGCACAGAATTTAATCTATTAACTGTATAGCAGTGGTGCAATACTGCATTTATGCATCATGCCCAGCAGATAGTGGGAATAATTAACAGGTGTAGCACAATCACTCAACTCTCATTTGAACAGCTACTGAGTTATAAACATAAGTAACATTTATTTGATAAAGAACCTTCACCTATAAGGAATCATTTTTCTTCAAAAACTATATATTCATGCTGATTCAGATAATAGAGCTGCTTCATAGAATCACGGATCCCTCATGTATCTATACTTTCCTTGTCCTTTAAAGTCTGGAATTGATGAATTACCTTACCAGATTCTGCTGCGTTTAGAACAGACCAAAGCAAGACAGAACTACTGCATAAATCATAACAAATCATACACCACTTCAGATCTGCATAATAAATTCATGCACTCGGCTCCACTTTGCTTAGGCAAATTACAACATTGTTTCCATAGTAATAAGCTGCAAATTAAATAAAAGAGAATATAAAAATGTTGACAAGCAATTAAAAGTAAAATAATCGTGTGACACAAGCAGTGTATATGATAATGAGAAGTCTTAGAATCACAGAATGGTAGGGTTGGAAGGAACCTTTAGAGATCATCTAGTCCAACCTCCCCGCAGAACCAGGTTCACCTAGATCAGGTCGCATAGGAATATGTCCAGGTGGGTCTTGAAGACCTCCAACAAAGGAGACAACAAAGAAGACTCCACAATCCCTCCATTCATGAAACTCCATTCATCTCGGAAGGTCAGTAAACAGACAGGTTTTTCCTCAGTCAGGGCTGCTTAGACAGAATCATCACACATTGATGCTGCTCTAACATGAAAACTCATCTACATCTTTCTTTTCTAGAAAGCTCTTTAATATTAAACTGTGGTTTTCGAACACAGAACAGAACTTCTGATGTTCTTTTCCTTTACGTTGGGTTACTAGATGTTTGAAACACTGCCCCAAAAATCAGCCAAAATGGTTCATAAATTAAGGCATCTCAATCTTTATGAAGAATGCATATAGAATCAACGTATATCTACCAAACAGCACAAAGGCCAGATGAGGCACACTATTAATACTAATGAATAGTTCTAGTCAGAAGTTTACAGAAAAATATCCTTTGGTACCCTCTAGTGCTTTAGGCACCCAATCTACAGGTGGCCTGTGCTCAAGTTGTCTTCTCAAAACTGCCCTCTCTTAGAACATGGAATATCAGTAGATAAGACATTCAGCAAAAATACTGTGGAATATGTAAGGTTTCAAAAGGAGTCTGTTGCAATTTTTAAGCTTGTAATTAAAAAGAGACTGTCTGGTACTGTATGGTTATTAGTTACATACAAACAAAGTTCACTTTCCAGGAGCTACAGAATATATTTCTTTTTGTTATTACTACAAAAGAATTTTCCTATCATCATTTCAATATATTTTTAAGTTCACAGATGGAAAACAACATGGAAAAAAAAAAAAACAAAGCAGGCTTGATTAGTATTGTTAGAAAGTAAAGATGGGATGGAACTGCAGACAACTGAGCATGTTATTCAGCATCAGTTCTCACTCAGAATTTCTGAGAATGATTCATCATACCAAATACTAGATACATTTCTCATATATATTCCTTCACATATCCCAAAGAAGGAAAGAAGCACTCTAGCCCAGTTCAACTTGTCCAAAAGCAAGTATGTAAAAAAGATCAGACAAACTGTGCCCTTCCAAGCACATGTTTCTCTTGCTTATAAGGAGTCCAGCTAGGATGGCCATTGTAGGTCTAGAGGGCCAGAGAACAGACTTCTGATAAATTCATCTGGTTAAAATGAGTCTTAACCCATGTAGTACTTTGCAACTTATGCCATGCATCATCTTAAATCTTCAGAGCACAGACTGCTACATAGATTTACACCATAAATAGTATTATGAATCCTCAACTATCCACAACAGGTGAATAAATGTTTCAAAGGAGCCTGTAAAAGGAACCTTTAAAAAAAAAAAAAAAAAAAAAAAAAAAAAGCTCTGCTATAATCAACTTTTCAACTAAAATACCATAGTGACTTTCCACAAGAATTCCTGCCGAGAGTTAGAAAATACATATTTAATGCAAACTGTGGCAACTAATAAGGTCTGTTTACTACAATATAATTACTGACCTGGAATAGCATCAACTATTTCAGAATACACTAAATTGCACTGCTAAATTATTTGTTCTTAAACTATTTTTAAAATATTAAACCACATGTCTCAAAAACAAAAAGCAAATTTATGACAAAGGCCTGGCTGCTATTTTATTTTTTTTCTCATTACAAATCTTTCAAAACTTTCTGGTTTTCCCCTCAATCACAAAGTCCATACTTTTCTTCCTTTCCCGTATCTACAAAAATTTTGGAACACAGCTGCAATTCAAAATCCGAATCACAGAATTCTAATCAACACCTGAACAAAATGAGGTCCAACCTACACAGCAGTAATAATAATCACAATCTTAAAAAGCAGGCCATGTTTTAACTCATCAGGAATTTCCTTCACAACTTTAACTTTCTGTGCTAAGTTTTAAAAATATAGTCACTTGCAAGTAATGTCTTGTATGGGTCTATATTAGAGTTGTTGCTAAAGATCTGATGTTAAATCAGCTGGCTTCATAAGGCTTTGATGAATACTAACATTAGGTCACTCTGCTGGACTCTATAGTTATTTCTGAAGCAGTGTTAGTTTCAGAAAAGAAACCTCCAACTCGTTATCTCATACAACTTATATTCATACAATAACATCTCAAGAACAATCAGTAGTAAGCACTTCTAGCACCATTCAATCCATAACCTTTAATCAATAAATCATAATCCATAGACATTTTGTATCCATATGTTAAAATCAAGTTTTAAAAAAAGTTTAATATTTGTACTTTGAAAAAGAACATTAGTTATTACATGTACATAAAGTGAGGCCTACACCAACAGTAACTCATAAGATGTGCCATCATTCATAGTAGCATGTCAAAAGAAGGAAATCATAATCAGGATATAATTCTGATATTAAGAGATCCATTCTTCTTGCAAAGACACTCAAATAGGTTGTAAGAAATTGGATTTCATGTATCTTTCTCATGCCTAAGCATATGCCCAAAAACCACACAATGATGCTTGTTCTTATATCTCAACTGAAAACCACAGCATAGGCTCTTCTACTAGGAAAAAGGAATTATATGCTCATCAGCCAACCATATTAAAACAAAAAATGAAAACTCACACTGAAAAACTAAAATTTAATTAATTTATTTAATTTATTCCTTTGATAATTCATAAACAGCTATATTGTGTTTAAGCCCACTTCAAAGAGCCTGTTAACAATCCACACAAATATCCAAAATTCATCTAGAAATTTTTTTTAAATCACAAAGTTCACTATTCAATTTATTTGTCATTACTACTACTCTTCAAAACAAACAAATTGTTATTGAAAAAATCTGTATAATGACTGATAAACACACCGCTTCTATATAAATGATCAACACTTAATCATAGAAGCATGTATTAAAATATCCATAAATCTTAGAATTTCTTCATATTACCTCTGCTGCAGCTACTAAGTGAGTATTTCATTGCTACATCATTAAACAGTATAAGATATCTGGTAAACATCCTGCTGTCATACGTCTAATTGTTCAGCATCAAGAACTATTCTTTCCTAAAACTAGTTACAGTTAAAATGAGGAAATATTTAGACAAGCATAACTTCAGTTCAACTGAACAATGCATTTATTCTCTTGGTAAAATTACATACTAAGCTCAGGCTACTTTTTTTTAAATGGAAAGCAGCTCAGTAATGGCTCAGCTCACGCTCAGCTGGATCAGCTATTCAATTAAATGTTTCACTTCAAGCTAACAATCAAAACAGCTGATAATTCAACTGATATCTCCACATCCACATCTAAATGCAATATTTCTTAATTTTCATTTTAACAGGAGCACTATGGCTGCAGGAACACAGACCCAAATTAAGCTATTTGAAAAAAAAAAAAATCACTATTTCTTGTGTGGATAAATGACACTATTAACTCTCAGCTCCAGTTTTCTCCATATTATTAGCTCTGATGCTCTTCAGCAGCTTTTACCAAATCACCAAAAAATCTCTTTCACTACTATCTTGAAACTAATAAGTCAAACACAAATTATTCTTCAGGAAAGTACTGCTTAAATTGTTCTTTCATATTTTACTCCTTTATTTCTTTATGGATTTGCTGCCACAACTAAGTTTAGAACTATTTTTTCAATGCTTAATATTTTTTTCCTTCTTCCAACACCTCCAGCAACTACAATTTTAGTGCCCTTCTAGCAGAAGACACAACTAAGCCTTTGCTAGACAGTAGGCAAGAAATTTAAGTTTACATTCTACTCAAAATTTATATTATTGACCCATCTTAAAGTTTTTAACCAGCAGTTTTCACTGAGAGGCATCAATAGAAGTGAGGATGTTTCATGCTATTTAGTATCAATACTGACAAATGCTTGGCTGATGATCTCCAGATCTCCTCTCAATCTCCATGCGGTCAGTACATTTTGAAGCTGTAACACCAGAGAATTAACTGCTTAGGCTCACAAAACCTCTCCAAATTTTCCCCTTACGGAACCACCATGATCTTAGTGCCAAGTAAGCAGGGAAGAGTAAAAAACTCCTCTCATGATATAATGGTAGCAAGGGACTAAACAGGAATCAACTGGGTAGATGATTTTTTTCTAGTTCTTGCAGACAAACTGGTCACTTAAAAGACAAAAGTAGACAACTTACACCGTTCTATGTAAAGATATTAAGAAAGCTTTGAAGAATTTAGCCAGGAAGGTCTTTCGGAAACAAACTAAAAAACTTCACACTCACATGGCTAATCCAACTATGCAGTAGCTATGACCCTATCACACAACAGGCTCAACCAAAGGCTGACCCCAGGGCACAGTGTGCAACCTTTCTCCATGTAAATGCAGTAAATATAGATTCAAACTATTTTTATAATGAGTTTTAAAGATATAAAATCAAGGCAAATACTTTCAAAATTACAAAAATTCCACTCTGACACTTCAAAGTACTGAAGTTATCTGACATTCCAATATCACAAACACTAAGTAAAATTGGCGAGAAAAAGAAATGAAAAGCATTTACATTGTAAACAGAAATGCATATGCAACAGTAACAGAACCTACTGAAACTATTAAGGATGTGGTTGTACTGCCTGAGCACATCAGACAGATTCTGTCTTCTTATGTCTCACAAACAGTCTCTCTTGCAATGAGCTGAACTGACCTACCAAAGGATAAAGATACCAGGCAAAGTCTGCCAGGCAGGCAGCTGCTGGAGATCCTTAGGCACCTACATGGAAGACTCCTGTTGTGATCTTCCACACACAGCCTGAGTGCACACACAGAGTATCCACAAAACACTGCACCTCTGTATCTGTTTTCAGTGCTTTCCAAATCCTGTGATAGCTTTTGTCCCATTTCTTCTGTTTGTACACGTTTCCAGTTTCTAATTTTGCCTCCCATAGTGATACTTTGTCCAGTCTTAAATCCTATTTTTGCCTGACTAGCTGCAAGTCTAGCTCCCCCTGCTTTCAACATCTACCAAAACCAGTTTCTCCAACTCTAGTGTGGACTGATGCCTAGCTCATCCCTCCAGTCACTGCACAAGTTGCTCATCTTGTTTGTAAAACAACTGCTTAGTGTTACGATTTATGAAGTATGGTGTCATTTTCAAACTTGCTGCACCATACACGGTGAAATCCAAACAAAAATGAAGAGATATACATCTCCTGCAAATGAAATTAAGTGCTCAATATCAAATGCAGTGGAAGCTCCCACTCTCCTTTTTTCTTAAAATTCAAAAGTATTTGACTTGCACTTTCACCCACGCAATATTAAGACATTATTTTAACACTAAGATAAATTAGAAGAATGGAGAAAAGTAGGAACAAGATCTGTCAAGTCACCTGCACTCATTGTTTCCTTGTTCAAAAAGTACAAGAGGATATAATCAAAGGAAAGGCACATTTTTGCCAGTATTACATTCTCCCAGCCGAAATACTCCTTAGTATTTGATTTTACCTTGAATAATGTGTTAGCCTTGAAAAAGCTGCTAAGAACTGACATGAAATTTCAGTTACTGTGAACATGTTTCCTAAATTTTTAACTAGTAAAAAAACAATCTTTTGAACAGCTCTAAGTACCAATTATATCTAGAAAGACAGTCCAAGTAATCTCACTGCGAATGGCTCAATGTGCCAAGACTGACCCACTCCCACAGCTCTAAGCCCAGCCACACACTTCCAAAGGCCTGGGTGTGTTTCTCCTCTGTACCAAGCATGAGGGCTTGACTGGGACTCTTGGCATGAGGAGTGTATTTCCCATAGCAGGCTTCAGATAAGCCTTCTTTTGTGAAACAACAGCATAGGAAGTAGAACATTCAAATCTAACAATACAGCACATACTTGTGACCATCCTCCAGCAATACTGTGAGGAAGTGAACAATGAAAAACTATAAGCAAGGCACACAGTTATTTGGATGGTTGTGTCATCTCCAGTTGGTTGTCAAGTCTTTACTTAAAATAAACCTTAACCAGACAACAATACCCAAACAAAACAACAAAACACCCCCACACTCCAAGGTATGCTTTTTCCCAGCAAAAGTTTCTGATATAGTACAATGATAAAACAATTACATCATTCTTCTGAGAAATATAATAGGCCCAAAAATCAGTAATAACTGATTTTTCAGGTCTTCTCTTAGAAAGCTACTGTGTCATTAGTAACACAGCTGAAGTTTGTCTTTTTACAGCATTCTTTCCAAGCAGGCACAGTCCTTTAATCAGTCTATGACCTCTGAATGGTCCAGACATTACAACATATTCTGTCACCGATATCAAACCTATTTCATTTTTAAAACTCAATTTAAAAGGTTTTAAATTTCTTCTTTCTATTGAAGAAACACTTTCTGAATCATTTTAGGAACCGTGTTCTGCACTTAGTGAAAGTGAAACATTATTTAAATCAATTCTGTTTATAATCAGTGCATCAATGAAAAAAGAAAAACAGAAGATGAGTGTGTAAGCAATTGTTGGGGAAAAAGTAATATAGATTCTGCATGCATACAATTTGAGAAACCACTCCAATAAAATGAAATAACAACTAGGGTAAATACAACGTATCACACATCGGCCTGGAAATTGCAAAACATTCAAGAGTAAACTTCTAATTTTTCTTTTCTGTGCTTTGTAGCAAACAATTTCATATTCTCAAATATCCCAGTAGCACTTGTAATACTTCAACAGGTCCATTTTGGAGATTTGCATCACAGTTACATTTCAGTAACACAAATCACATCCTATTTTAATAGACAAGTTATTTTCCAAAAGATATAGCATCCACTTTATACTGAATCACTTTAAAGTCTTCATTATATCTTCAGAAAAGAAAGATCATTTGGTGTGTTTTTTAATGAAAACAACAAAAAGTAAGAAAAAAAAATCTCAATGCACAAATGCATGAAAATTTTAAAAAAGAAAGGATACACGTTAGCATACCTCTGAAAAAAGAGCCTCACCACAATTCATGCTAGATTAGATTTGTCCTGTCCCGCTTCACCCAGCTGTAGTTAATTATAACCCAATATTTAACTGCTCTTAATTTCAATTCCCACTCACAAGGTACCCCACTTCTGATACCTTTTTATTTCTTCTCAGCTTTCACAGATTCCTCATCCTGATTTTAAAGCTAATTTTCCTTCTTTTTCTACTCCCTTTCCTTGGAGACCGTTCCCAGACTACCCAGCAACTGAATAATAAAGTTGAGAAAAAAACCTCCAAACTACTATGGCTAAATATCATGGAGTCATTTATAAATTTTGCCAAGCCAAACAGAGAAATGTGGTTTTAAACCTATTCACCACAGACTCCTCTGATCAGATCCATCTCTGAAATCATCTTTCAACTATGACCTCTTGAAACCTGCAGCGGAAAACAACAGTTTGTGAATTTTAGCTTCCCAAATCTAATGTGGTAGTGTTACCAGGGCAAATTGCAAGGTACACATAAAAGACAATAGAGAATGTCTGGGGCTTGGTAGGCTTATGGCTCTGGAGAGTTTACTCGGATCCTGGAGAGACATTAAAAAACATTTTAGAGCTTGAAGTATTTTGATCTAGACATTTCTCAGGTATTACAAGACCTATTAATCTACACAAAATCTTAAAATCTTGAGAAGTCTAAAATGCTACAAGCAAAACACAAGCTGTACTGGTGCTTCAGGAGATTTGCACTTCATTGTTTAAGAAAGCTTTTAAAATATTTTGGTTTAAAAAGTTTCATTTAGCAAAAGTGTTTTCAGAGCAGTAAGTTAATAGATCAATGACCTTTGCTTACTGCAGTAATTTGTGAAGTAATTTCACTGACATTAAATTGTTTCTTTCAACAGGCTTAAACATCTCACTGGATTTTCAAGTTCTTTGACAACAAACAATTATTAGCTGCTAGCTGGCACATTAGCCACCGGTCAGAACTCAGGAAGAGAACAGAGCCAACAAAACCTAAACTCTTCTGTTTCATAAATACTCCCTAAAAATAATGGTTAGTGCTTTGTGTTTGACAGTTTTGATTCTTTTCAAGGTGAATAGCCCATTTCAGAACAAATGGTAGACTCAAGCAGCCAGGTTTGTATTAGAATCAATGTTTTTATAACACCTTTGAGAAAAGTTTTCTATGTTATTCAGCACTTTGGATGGGAGCTGAGAAGATAACACTAAACTTCCTCTGAGTCATTATCTTCAGGACTACTTACTCCCAAATGAAATGATGCTCACCATTCTATGAGCACTGCTGATTACTACTACTGTCTATGATATCTAGACCGGCTGTGAGAAAGGCAGGGACACAGTAGGAGCAATGGGAAGAGTAGGGGAACAAGGGAGAAAAACAACAGGAGTAATAAGCAGTGAGGGTAGAGATACAAAACAAATTTGGAACATTACCACCTTAAAATAAGTGTCCTTCCAACAGCACTGACCAGGCATCCATGTTTGTCAGTCCTATTTTACGGATACATCTTAGGCTTAATCCCTCAGACCAATAAAACAGGAAAGGATTACTCCACAAGCAGCATGTACTACAGACTGCACATGGAAATGCTGGCATGAAACAGCAATACGTGTCTATTACTTGAAAACTTTTATTCTGACAAAACTATTTGCAAGTTGGGGCCTTTAAGAGTCTTACTGGCAAAACATGTGGCTGTCAAACAACTGGTCACACCTACTGAAAAAAGTGTGGTTAAAATAAATACAAGATTAGATTGACTTGTTCATGAAACCAAAACAATGAATCACTCAAACAAAATGTCAGGTTTGCTAGACTCTGGAAAAACACATAAGAAAATACATATTTAAATAAGTAGGCCTCAACAATGTGTAGCAACAAGCTTTTTTATGGATGTTGTGTGCGTACTTACAGGTTGAGCACACTAATAGCGCTCTCGCCACAAGCTCACTGAGCAGCTTCCATTTCTGCTCCACCTTGGAGGTGATGGCTGGAATGAGAATCTCCGCAGGGACATAGTACTGAATTGAATAAGTCACAAAAATCCCAAAGGAGTACAGAATTTTCACAGACTGATACAACCTGTTGAAAAGATTTACACATGTTCATGTAAGTTGCAAGCTCTTAAAAAAAACAGACTGTTAATGCCACTAAGGTGACACATTTTTATATATATCTCTATATAAAAAAATATCATTTCCCCTCATCAAACAAGAAGATAACATCATCTGCTTGCAAGTTGTAACTGCCCAGGAATTGCAGGAGATAAACATACTACCAAAATACAGACCAAAAAAATAAGCAGTAGCATGAAATTATAAATTAGTAAAGAAGAACAGGTTAAACAGAAGGCACTTATTTAGGAAAATTCCACATTCACATCAAATATAATCTGTACATTGACAAACCTTTCACAGTTGCAGCAAACACTGGACATTTTAAAGACCAGTGCAAACATCATCCGTATTCACAAAGTGTTCCTAAAAAGACTTTTAACACTTTCAATACGATACCTCAGGAATCATAGAATCATAGAATGGTAGGTGTTGGAAGTGACCTTTAGAGATCATTCAGTCCAATCTCCCTGCAGAAGCAGGTTCACTTAAATTAGGTGGCGTAGGAACGTGTCCAGGTGAGTCTTGAAGACCTCCAAGGAAGGAGACTCCACAACCCCTCTGGGCAGCCTGTGCCAGAGCTCCATCACTCTCATAGTAAAATAGTTTTTTCTTATATTGAAGTGGAACTTTTTGTGTTCCAGCTTCATCCCATTACCCCTTGTCCTGGAAAAGGAAACTTTATTAAAATTGGAAGGAGTACCTTCCAAGGCTAGAAAATATATGTAACACTGTCCACACTCTCCTCTTCAAAACCACTAGGTACAGAACACTACTCAATTAGTGTGGCCTGTCAGAGGATTTCACAGGGTTTATAGCAACACAAAGGAGTATCAATTTCTACAGCTCCAAACTGTATCAACCTTATGCCAGTGGTGGATTTGCAGCACACAGTACTAAGAAAAAGAAAGTGGAAAAAAAAAATGTATGCACATGTAGAAAAGAGTTCATTTGGATGCAGGAATGTCCTTCTTGACATACAGGACTAGAGCTGCTCTATCTAGACAAATACTTTAATGATCAAGATCTTTTTTTTTAAGAGGCTGTATTTTGTTGAAAAATAACTTGAGGATGGTTTTAAATTCTGTGCCAGACAAAGACAAGCTGCCGTCTTGCACAACTCCAAGAATTCAGTTCCATAAAAAGCAAAATTATCTCTACACAGACTGCTAAAATGCACAAAGCTACATTTTAAGACGAGAGGAGAATTTTTATTCTCATTAATCTCTTTCTGCGCTACCGTTATTCCTCTCTGCATACCCTCAAAGAATAGATGAAAAGGTTCAGAAAATGCAATGTAGTGGACAGTTTCTTCATAACAATATAAAACTCGGCTGCATTTAACTTCTTTCTGCTTAAATTGCTTCAAAATATTCTTTACTATTAAAAATACTGAGTTCAGATCCTCCAGGTTTAATCTCTATGGGTTTTTTTTCACCTGTGTGCAGAGACACACAATCCTATCATGGGAGTAAAGGAAAATATTATTAGTATTTATCAGAAAAAAACTCACATCATATGAAAGGTGAAGTTCACAACTACCCTCATATGAACTGTATCTTGGTAAGGAATACAACAAAAGTAGCTGCAAAGCTCAGGTACAAAATAAGGAAAATATGCTTTAAAAGTATTCCTGAATGGTTTGGCAGCCAAACCTCAGTATAGCTTTGCATGGACTGCAGCATCCAGCTTTCTATCATATGTTGGAAAATCACCCATATATTGGCATCATCTTGACAAATTTAGGTATTATCTTTTTTCCCCTCCAAGATACTTAAAGGCTTTTAGATATCATGCTCATGGTCTTACCTCACTTAATACAGTGAAATCCATTGCTATATGGTTGTAGCATTATGGGTTTTCCTTCATCATCTGTCAGAGTTTTCCTACATCTCGAGATTTTTGTAAACAAAATGTCGGCAGATCTACTCCAACAGAATGTCTCAGACACATAAGTTTGAAAACTTCTGTTAACTTCTCAAAAAACTACAGTAAATCTTCCAAAAATTGTGCTCATGAGTATATCAGGTTGTAGTGGTTTTGTCTAGGACAGGTTTTGGTAGTGGAGGGGCTACAGGGCTGGCTTCTTTAGACAAACAGCTGCCAGAAGCTTCACCTGTAGTTGTCAGGGTTAATGCCAGACAATTCTAAGATGGAACCCACAACTGACCAAGACCTGGCCAAATAGTGACTGAGGTAAAGCCTCTGTGGATTATGTATGTATGTATGTATAATGTATGGATAATGTGGAGAAGGGGAAGATGTTGCTGTGCAGTTGCTAAACTCCAGCAGCAACAGGGAGTGAGAATGTGAAAATATCTCCACAGACACCAAGGTCAGTGGAGAAGGAGGGGAAGGAGGGTGATTAGGCCCTGGAAGAAAGACTCCCCTGAGACCTGTGGTGAGGACCATGCTGAGGCAGCTGTGCCCCTGCAGTCCATGGAGGCCACCAGGGAGCAGAGATCCACTCGTTATATTCCTTTCACATGACCACTTTCTTACAAAAACTCATCCACTCCTTGCTTTCTGTGATTCTGTGATTGTCTAGTTCAATCTGGTCACTTGCTGGCTTTTTATGTGAGAACAAAATAACAAAATATTGGCATATGGCTGCTCATCAGTGCTCCACCAGGTAGATCCTCAGTACAGCACAGCAACAGCATCACAAGTCACAACCATGGGCATACTCCTCCTAATTTTGTTTGGTGCCCTGGGGTACTATCCAAGGCAAGGCAAAACCAGATGACTTTGTTCTCTCTACATATGTGCCCTGAGTAGTTCTGAGGTTATTAAATACATAATGCCACTTCTACTCCTTACAGAACACCGCTTGCCATCTCTTTTATTATCTCTTTTCTTGCATTAGGTCAGTAAAGCCATCAGCATAAATATCATCTTACCATCACATCTGCACTGTAGCCAAGAGCTATTTGAAAACTTTTTTGAACTGCCCTGTTAGACAATAGGGCTGCAGAATAAAGCAGAGTATCATAGCAGAATAAAGTTCACCCTGTTCATGGCACAAACACAATGAAAAGCAAGAATGAGCAACTTGACATTGTTTTCCACGTTCCCTCTTCTGTTTTAAAAGCCCTTCTCTTAAGGCACAAATCTATCACAGATCTACCATTTCAAACTTTTCACTAATCCTATCAACAATGAACAATACCATGTAATATTATAAATAGAATCACACAGTCGTTTCAGCTGGAAGAGAGCTTTAAGATTGAGTTCAGCCTCTGCCCCAGCCCTATCAACCACTAGACCACTTCCCTAAGTGCAACATCCACCCGTCTGTTAAACACCTCCAGAGACGGTGACTCCACCACCTCCCTGGGCAGCCCGTTCCAATGCCTCACAAGCCTTTCAGGAAAGAAATTCCTCTTCAGATCCAGCTTGAATCTGCCCTGGCACAACTTGAGGCCATTTCCTCTTGTTCTACTGCTTGGTAATAGGGAGAACAGACTGATCCCCACCTCACCACAACTTCATTTCAAGTCACCCCTGAGCCTTCTTTTCTCCAGGCTAAACAGCCCCAGATCCCTCAGCTGTTCCTCATGTAAGATATGCTCCAATTCCTTTACTAGCTTGGTAGCCCACCACTGGATCCACTCCAGCACCTCAATGTCCTTCTTGTAGAGAGGGGCCCAAAAGTGGACACAGTATTCAAAGTGCAGCCTCATCAAAACTGAATACAGGTGAATGAACACCTCCCTGCTCCTGCTGACAACACTGTTCCTGATACAGGTCACGATGCCACTGGCCTTCTTGGTCACCTGGGCACACTGCTGGCTCATGTTCAGCTGCTGTCAAACAACATTCCCAGGTCCCTCTCTGTCTGGCAGCTTTCCAACCACTCCTCGCCAAGCCTGTAGCACTGCTGGGGGTTGTTGTGGCCCAAGTGCAAGAGCCAGCACTTGGCCTTATTGAAACTCATGACATTGGCCTTGGCCCAGCCATCCAGCCTATCTGGACCTCTTTGTAAAGCTTCCCTA
>WBNH01008696.1:238552-270388 GCA_013401255.1 Urocolius indicus | reverse complement strand
CCTTTCCTCGTATAAAAGATGTTCCAGTCCCCTGATCATCTTGGTGGCCCTCTGCTGGAATCTCTTCAGAAGTTCTCTGTCCCTCCTGAGCAGAGGAGCCCAGAACTGGACACAAGACTCCAGAGGAAGCCTCTCCAGGGCAGAGTAGAGGGAGAGAAGAACGTATCTTGACCTGCTGCCCACACTCTTCTTGATGCATGCCAGGATGTCATTGGCCTTCTTGGCCACGAGGGCACATTGCTGGCTCATGTTTATCTTATTATCGATCAGGACTCCCAGGTCCTTCTAACCCTTGAGATTCTGTGATTCTGTGATCTGCAAACTTCTAAGGATGCTCTCTATCCCCTCATCCAGATCATTCATAAACATATTAAGCAGAAATGGCCCAAGTACCAAGTCCTGGAGGACATTACTTGTGACTGGTCGCCAACTGCATTTAACTTCATTGACCATAACTCATTGGACCTGACCATCTAACCATTTTTTCACCCAGGAAAGTGTCTGCCCATCCAAGCCAAGAACAGCCAATTTCCCTTAGACAATGCTGTGAGAAACAGTGTCAAAATCAAGTGTCATGAGCAACCCAATACCACAGGAAAAACAGGAAAAAAACCACAAAAAGCCAAAAAAAAAAACCCCAAAAACAGAGGCTCAAATATACTAGCAGTACAAAACAATTCAGACACCATGAAAATTCTAGCATCTGAAAATTAAATTCATCCTTCAAGACACATTTTATTATAATTTCATGAATTTATCATTGGAATCAGCCAGGCAATTAAGCAAAACTTTTGAGTAATATAAAAATGCATAGCTCATACTGACTCCAAGGAATGAAAATGGGAAAAAAAGAAACTGAAAAACTAACCCTTGAAAATTAAAACCACTTTTTAAACATGTTCTACTCTTTCTCAGAGATTACAAAAGGAGTTAGCATTCAGTTCAGCAATCCAGGCTTTGTTTCATATAATTTGAGATTTCACTACTCTACCACAAGATACTGAACACACGTATGCAGTAAGCATGTGACAAGTAAGGCATTACTTGATCAGACTTGAACATTAAGGTACTTTCCATATTTTACACTTGTGCACTACTGATCTGCCTAATCTCAGGCCCATTAGACATAAAGGTACTTTAAAAATAAGAGTTATCTTTAAATGAATAGTTACAGTATATATCCATCAGATACAGAACTAACAATGAACCAGTTGAAATAGCCTTCAGCACTTTTTCAGCATGTGACATGCCGTAGCATGTCACAGACTGAAAAAAAACCCTAAATAAAAATCAAAATCTGAGACACAGGTAAGCATATCATTCATTTTCCTGATAGGAAGCCATTAATGTCTCCTGTTCTAGTTGTTTACCTGCTGAACTAGATGATTCTCCTAAAGAAGGCCACTACATTACCAGGATATCCAAACTTAAACTATCTGGTTTCAGAACTTCAGTACAGCTGTTTGCAAATTGCATATTCCCTCCCTCAACACACATGGAACTAGCTCCTGCTAGACACAGAATACTTTACAACAAAGATCATTGATTTATTTCTCTTTTTTTTTTTTTTAATGTGCAAGAAATTGCTGGCTAGGATCACAGCCCAACCGCAGAAGGCACAGAGTTGGTATATATAGGATACTTTTTTTTTTTTTTTAAAGAGTTTGAGCACCTGCCAGTTCTAAGCATCCCAGCTCTGAGGCATGGACACTTGCAACATTTCTGCCTTCTAGGTTACTGGTTTTGTCACATACACACTTACCACAGATCTTGTGGCAGGTTTAAAGTTATGCTGCCTTTGATTTCATCCCCAAAGCGCAGATAGCCTAGAGTGGCTAGAGAGATGTACAAGGCCATGACTATTCCCATGCCAATGTTCAGTGCCTGAGGAAAACGCATGGTGTCCTTCATTCTGTTTTCCAATGGGAGTACCTGGAAACAGAGGAATAATCAAGTACATCTCATGTCCTCATATTAAAATTACTTTTCTCCTCTCTTTCAAAGCTAATTTCCCAAATTTAGGTAACTTTATTGAGAAATGACATTACAGTAATTTTTTTTTTGCAGCCTAGAAGATCACAATGTTTTATGCATCCTGTAGAAACGTTCAATTGCTAAAAAGCACCTATCTTGGTTGGCAAACAGAATGAATGTTGAAACAAAAAGCAAGATTTATAGGTTAAAAGGCACCTATGGTGCCTAGATGAACATAAAAAGCAACACGTTTCCTAAACATAGTGTAGATGCCTTGAGTCTGAGCTACAGCCAAGCAAGTATACCAGGGCTTGCCGTTACGTCAGAATTGAAGATACAGGCATTGCAGCCATTACTGCATTGAGTTTGTTGGAGACACTTTCTGTTACATGTACTATGTAGAAAATATATTTAGTAAGCTCCAACTTAAGTTTTCAGCTATCAACACAAAATTTCCAGGCAAGGCAGGAAATCCAAGTAACAAGCTGACATGCTGCTCTTCCCACCTTGACTTTCATTAGCATAACAGATCCTTTCACGTCTTTATTAAGACACAAGCATACTTTCACCCATGTATTTCAGAAGACATTAACACTCATTTCAGATACTCAATATGGGATATAGCTCAAGATTAAAAGACCTAATTTTGCATGCCTACAGACAAAAAAAAAAATTAAAAAAAAAAAAAATCACAGAATCACAGCATGGTAGGGGTTTGAAGAGACCTCTAGAGACAATCTAGTCCAACGCCCTGCTAAAGCAGTTCTACCTAGCTCAGGTCACATGTCTAAATTTCTGAAATGAAGATCAGTGACAAAAGCCTAGTCAATACAGTCAGTGACATAAAGACTGCAGTTCAGCTTCTTTTACAGTAGACATGCAGGTTAAATATGATTAACAGCATGTCACTGTAATTAAACAAACTTGTCTCTGGTTAACGCTTATGTCGAATCTAAGACAGACAAAACAATATCAGACAAAAATCAGTGCAATAGGGTTGCCCTGTAAAAGCTACTGTCCATCATCATAGAACCACAGAATGGTTTGGGTTGGAAGGGACTGTAAAGATCATCTCATTCCAATCCTCTACCATGGGCAGGGGAACCTTCCACTAGACCAGGTTGCTCAAAGCTCCATCCAGCCTGGCCTTGAACACTTCCAGGGAGAAGGCCATCCACAACCTCTGCGTGTAACCTGTTCCAGTGCTTCACCATCCTCACAGAGAACTTCTATACAAAATTGCTTTTTAAATGACAGAATATTTACTGTTTTTAATTTAACAACCTGTTGATAAGAAAAAAACATATTTCATTCACTAATTAACAAACAAAATGTATTTGAATTGTTGGAGTATTTTTTTCTATAGGACAAGTATTTCTTTCCTCCTGGTCACACACTGATATTCACTTCCTGACCTATTGCTGAGCATCACCACTGCAATCCATCTCATGTTGTCAGATTTCTCCTACGCTAGAAATCCTGAAGAAGACATATTATAGTTGGGAACAAAATGGTTTCTGAAAAGACGGACATTTAGAGGCATTTCCAAGTCTTCATTCTTCTTCAATTAAAATACATGATACATCTTAACTGAGGATCTTTATACAATTCAGAGACTCCACTGATGTTTTTCTTCCAGAAAGCAATCTGAGCTTGTACTGTAAGATTATCAGGTGGAGAACGCTGAATCTAAACCAGAAAGAGTTTCAGAACTTAAATCAATTTTTAAATGACACTGTTGAGCTGTAGAAAAAAATTCAAAAGGAGACATGTGGCTAGAAGTATTGCTTTACTGTCACAGAGACAAAATATGTTCATTCCTCTAAACAAATAAAGTGTCCATGTCCGTACAGTACCTATCGAGTCATCTTTTTATATTTCACATCAAAAACTGCCCAGTAGGACACATGACACCTCAGATTCTTTTGTCCTCAAATGCAATTATATTATTCTAACATACTGCCTTATTAAAAAGAGCTTCAAAGGATGCAAATTTCAGGCAATTTTTCTTTTCATCTGAGTTTTTCCCTTCTTGACTTCCTACAAACAGAGAGGATTTTGGCCTGAACATAAAACACTCCCTGGGATTTGATTCCCAGAGTCTCCAGCATCCATCTCATCCATTCCTGGCAGAAGGACAGTAAGGAATTCAGACACATGTGCAGCCATGACAAAAAAAAAAATCTCATGTTTTTCCACCATGACTCCTGGCAGGAAAGGAATCCTTGAGGCTGCCTGCCTCTCTGAAGGCCAGCAAAAACAATCTGAAGGAGACTGCTAAGAGAGGAAAAAAAATGCCCTGTGGTTTCACAGTCAGAGGGAGCTCAAGCCAAAGACTATGGGACTGCTCCCTATGATGCCTTATTTCAGACAAAAAAGCTCTGCAGGCTCTTCATAAAAATACAGAAGAGAAAAAACTTCCTACTTTTTGACTACATCTTCAATTGAAGTAGAAAAATGTCACATATGTGTGACAAACACTGGCTATGGCCATTCTGAAAGACAGACACTGCAAAATAAAAAATGTTTATACAACTGCACCAGATTTTATTAAAAAACTATTACTAGTAATGACACTTTACACATACACAATGTTTTATATCAAATGCAGAACAGTTTCCACATCTTGTTCAGATAGCAGAGCAGGAGGAGCCTGCAGCACCCAGCCGTACTCAGGCACAGGGGTTTTCCTGCTGAGCTGCAAGATAGTGAAGAGACTCAGGTCCAGCCTCCCTGGGACTTGAGCCTTAGAAAGCTCCAGCAAACAGGACCAAAGAAGCTGGCACAGTCATTGCTGCTGGAGGGAGTACACAGTAAACCTGCAGGCAATGCTCAACATTGTGCAAGACTTCTGAATATGAGAGGTGGCGACCTGCTGCAGGGCAAGGTTGCCCTGCACCAGCTTGAGTGGCCATCCCTGGCATATCATGTGATTGGACCAAGCTACAATGACTGTGAGGTGCGCGTTCCTTAGGGCAGGGCTAAGGGCAACAGTCACCTCAGTCACACAAAGTGTGCTCCAAATTGCCAAGCCAACATGGATTTATCAAGGATAACCCACAAATCCAATCTCATGGCCCTTTCCAATGGAAAGATTGTCTCCATGAACAAAAGGAAAACAGCGGCTGTCATTTACTTCCAGTGAGCAAGGCTATCTATGCAGGTTCCCACAGCCTCCTTCATAAACGAATCAGAAAATATATGAAAAAAGGAATATAGGATAATAATAGTTGGCCAAAGACACATTACCATACTTAGATCTTGAAGCATGCAGTTCAAGCAAGTAGCTCAATAGATTATACAGTAGCTCTATAGGGGCATGCTGCTGAGTTACCAACCAATACAGTTTTCCATGCTTTTTGTCAGTTTTGAGTTACATAGCAATGAGAAATTATATTTTAAAATGCCAATTTCTCCTTTCTCATCCTTGAGTTAGTATCAGGACTAGATTTGCCTCCAGACTGAGTAGGTAAGGATGCTAATTCAGCCCTTCCTGCAACACTTAGTTCTTGTTAGACTGTCCTCTCCCAGCGTCAGTGGCAAGCCTTCCCAGATTCTCTGAACAGCAGCAGCAGGCACTTCAAGATAGCTGTTGCCACTGCAGGAGATATTTCCCTTGGCAGAACTGATCCTCAAAGAAATTATGCAAAGAACTTGATCCATGTTTTATACAGTATCCAATATCATCTATTCCAGACAAGTTGAAAAATTCTGTACCTCACAGGATTACCATGAGGCCAAGTAACAACCAATTGCACATAGTGTTCAAAAGCAGACAGAGGCTGACAGGAGGTATGATGCAAGCCAGTGCTTGTTCTAATACTACCTCACTATTGGGCAGATGCTGGATAGATTTGCACTCTAAATTTTTCTCCATTGCCTGTATAGTCCCTGTTACAGCAACTTCAGAAAACCTCACATTTTAACTGAATGTAAAAGAGATAAGGTTCTTTTCACAAATGCTTTTATTGCTTCCTTTTTGGAGCACTGAAGTTGAACATGCTTTCTTGTTCTTTTTTTCTGGCAACAGAAATTAATTTCACTCTTCAATTCTTTTAAATTATTTTCTTAAAAAGCAAACATCCTACCTAGATGACTGAATAGAGTTGAAAGAAAAAACCCACACCTCTGATACTCTAATATTCGCATCATAATATCTTCTCTCAAAAGGGATTTGCATCAATTCAGTATCTCACACTAAGCCTTCATTGTCGCTTTACACTGGTTCAACCATTTCTGCTACAACAGGCAGTATCATTAATCTAGCCCACTACCTCCCATAGTCTTCCGACTTTTTTTTTAAAAGAATTTTTTTAAAAATATTTATCAACACCTACTCTGAAAAAAAAAATGCATCTATAATCACATCCTACTGCAACAAAATAAAGCTCTGCTCATTCAGAGCATAAAACCTGAGGAAGCAGTTATGGAAAGTATTTCAAGTAAGTAAACACACATTCTGCCGCTTAACCCGCAAAGACAGAGACTGAACCCTCAGTAAACCAATGCAGTCCAGGCCTGGCCCATTCCTACAAGTCCGCAGTGGTTACCAGCAGATTCATTTGGTCAGTGAAAGGTGGATCTAGAAATCTACAGCATACTGGGGAATTGTCTGCAGAAAAATTATAGTTTCTACAAGTAAAATAATGATGATAAAATAGATATATCTTTATTACATTGCTACGTTTTGCTTCCTTGTCTCTCTCCTTTCACTGTATAGAAAAAGTCTTCCACAATATTTTTAGCAATAAGCTTTTATTCTATCACTTTTAAATATATTTTTAAAGCTCACTGTCCTAAGGAAGACAGAGAATATCACTATTTTTTCTAGGTGGCCCTGCTCTGGCAGGGTGGTTGGACTAAATAATCTTTCAAGGTCCCTTCCAGCCCTTAAGATTCTGCAGTTCTGTAAAATGCAATAAACAATCTCATTTTCCTTAGCAGATCCCTCATGATCGCAAATAAAAGTATGGCTACCATTACTCAAGGAAAGATGCACGACAAATAGTGATTGTATACTCTTTTTTATAGTAAATGGTTTATACACAACAAATAAATCCAGGAGCCAAGTTCTTGTTACAGAATGCTCCCTTCTGAAATCTGCTGATTCCAATCACTCCAAAAAAAACAACCTTCTCAGATCCCTGCTGAGTAGCTTCTTATCTGTTTCACCAGGAAAATGAATTACTCATATCCGCAAAAAAAACCCTCAATCTATTGCCCAATTCTGATGGCCTTGATTTAACAATGCTTGAAAGATAAATGCTACTTAGCTTGCCATCTGAACCTGGCATTTTCTCCAGAGGTTCTTTTTGCTTTTTTTACATTTTATGCTTAAGGGATTATTTATCACTCCATGATGACACATATTTAATCTTTAGCTTGCTCTGAAATTTAACAGAAGCTATGTAAGTTTGTGCCATGTCTTATCTGACTTCATTCATGAATGAAATCTAAAGTACCTCCCTACAATGTCAACTGAAAACTAAAAAGCAGCATCTTCATTCTGTCAGTAATATTTAAAAAATATTTCTCCTGTCAATACCATTGAAGTGTTATGTGCTTTGCTGTCTACATTAGTGTGCAACTTTTTATTCAGAAAAAAATCACATGGCAACAGAAAATTACATCCCTAATTAATCAGAAAGTTCCAGACAGACTCTTTAGTTTTACTCCCCTCCTCAGCCCAGCTGCATTCAGAACTGTAGCCCACAGACTACAAAATGCTATATTCTAACATGTCCGCTATGACATGCACTACTCTCAAAATTTCTACAAGACAAGTGATAAAGAAAATATGACCTAGAAATAAAAAAAAAGTGTTGCTGAGGAATATATTTCACTGCAATAGTATGTAAAGTTATAGTAAGTGATTAAGTATTTCTGGACTCTTTCTCATTCATGACTTAATTTTTAAGTTTCCTAAAATTGCAGTGACGCTTAAACCTTTATGCCAGCCAAGGATCAAATCTACATCAAATTTAAATCACCTTAAAAAAAGTGATAACGATCACGAGTTTCTCACTCTCTGCAGGAGTCCAACAATTTAAAAACTGTAATCTGTTTCAATGCAAATGGTTAAAAATAAAAAAGTCTTCCCAAAAGATCTTTTGACTTTTATACAAAATGCTCTTCCACCCATATATTGCTTTAGCTTCTAGAGTGACATGGAACAAAGCATACATTTGTTGTGGCCAAGAAGGCCAATGGCAATCCTGGGATGCAGCAAGAAGAGTGTGGCCAGCAGGTCAAGGGAGGTTCTGCTCCCTCTCTACTCTGTCCTGCTGAGGCCTCATCTGGAGTCCTGTGTCCAGTTCTGGGCTCCTCAGCTCAAGAGGGACAGAGAACTTCTGGAGAGAGTCCAGCACAGGGCCACCAAGATGATCAGGGGATTGGAACATCTTTTGTATGAGGAGAGGCTACAGGAATTGAGGCTGTTTAGTCTACAGGAGAGGAGACTGAGGGGAGATCTTATTAATATTTACAAGTATATAAATTGTCAGGAGGTTGGGGCATCTCTTTTCTCATTGGTGTCTAGCAACAGGACAAGGGGTAATTAGATGATTGAACACAAAAAGTTCCATTAAACATTAGAAAAAAATATTTCACTGTTGAGGTGAAGGAACCCTGGCACAGGCTGCCCAGGGAGGGAGTGCAGTCTTCTTCCTTGGAGGTCTTCAAGACCCACCTGGACAAGTTCCTATGCGACCTGATCTAGGTGGACCCGCTTTGGCAGGAGGGTTGGACTAGATGAGGTCCCTTCCTAGGTCCTTTCCAACGCCTAACATTCTATGATTCTGTGATCTATTGCAAGGTACTGCATGGAGCTGAACAAACTCTATGACTGCAGAAGTGGAAAAATAAATTATGTTTTCCACCAAGGATTCATGAGAATCTCAGGAAATAAACAGGATTAAGTATCCTACAAAGTTTTACAAGTCTAATTAAAGAAATGTCTCTATCCTGAGATAACACTGAAAACAGTCACGTTTGGTTCTGGTCAGAGACAGTTAAAAACCAACAGGACCCCAACATAGAAACCCTAGCAACACAAAGTGGTTTGCAATTCACATCTCACATTTTGACACAACTGTCGTCTAAAAAACATAACCATCCTATTTCCAAAAAAAAAAAAAAAAATCAATCCACCCAAAATAGAATTGTATCTGCTTTTTCTTAGAAAAACAGAAACTTTTACATACGTCCATTTGACAGCACAGCACCTTGACAGCTAAACTAGTCATCTCTATTTCTATGAAGCATATAAACAGCTCAAGGACAAGTTGAAGAATACACAACATATCACCCCCTACTATAATCTTCTTTGAAATGCCTTCACCATTACAACATTTTTTCCTTTCTACTTCTCCAGTCTCCTTTAGGATTTTTTCCCACTGCTCTTGACAAACTGATATGATTTTTAAGCCACCATGTTTATTAGGGATCCACTACTAACACTTGCACAGTTGTTCAACAGTGGCGAATGGGAGCTTTCAGGCCCAGGAGAATACGTATTCATAAAAAAAATTTGGTTTAGGAATATCAGACTTCAGTGAACATTCAAGAAGACTACTGAGTTTGAAAGTCTTTTGAGAAAATCAAACATCTATTGATATCTAGTATTCTGAGACATACATTAAAACCATTGGGTTTTTTAAACTGTTGCCTCCATTATGCTTGAGCCAATAAATGTAAATTATTCTACAACATGTAGTAGAGTTAATTTACAAAAGAAAGTTTCTCTGTACTCAGGAAATACAGAACATTGGTAATGAATATTTAATTTGATACAGAAGTAATATCTGAGATTTTATCAATGCTTACCTAAAAGTATTAATTTTAAACAGTTTCTCATATAAGACTTTTTTATCTGCTGTATCTGAAAACATTCTCTGTTTCTACACATTTGACCACAGTCTTTTTCCTCCCCTCTTACATTAGTCATCTTCAGAAGACATTCAAACCAACTGATTTTGCACAGTAGCTCTAACACATCTCTTGCTGACATGACATTTAAAGTCCACATTTACCACATACATTTTGGAGTAGGTCATCCCCAGAGTCATCAAATTCAGTCACCTAAACTTGGGTGTCCAAATGCAAAAACATCCTCTGAGAACTCACTTCTTAATTCTTTGAGGATAAAAGCCTTTGCATCATCTCAAAAGAACACTAATGAAATTGGTATCCCCCAATCTAAAGATGCTCCAAGCAAATTTAGATGATGCCATGTTACCCATTAAATTGCTGTTTCTGACAAATCCAGTCTGGCCTAAAAGACAATGGAAGAGTGCCATTGGGTTTTGTTAATTTTTTTAAAGGATAATAAGAATCTGGCAAAAGAATTTTTGACAATGAGAGGCTTTTATCTCAAAGCCACAGGCCTAACCAGCTCATCTGCATCATTTTCAAAATCCATATAACAACATTTAAAAATTATAATCCACTTAGTTTTCTCTTTTTTTAAATCTCCTGAAATTGGTTAGCTGCTGCCTAATGTGATTCCAGAATCTCTCTTTCAGTACACAAACACCACCCTACCTCCTGCTGTGAAGCTGTGATATCCAAGTTCAAAAGTAGTTTGAATAGATATCTCCAAGTAATAGGCTAAAATATCAGAGGCCTTATTTTCCAAACCTGAAATTAATGTTGGAAAGTAACATTTTCTCTTCACTAGGCTAATCAGCCTGTAGCACTTACAGGGAAAAAAAACTCATACTCAACTGAATGAACTGTACTTAACTTACTATATTTCCATGCAATAGAGAAAAAAAATATTTCTCTTTTAACATTACGAAACTGTATCATTCTCCTTCCCCCTAAAGCTTATATTAAAATATCACTTCCACATTTGGATTTGGTGGCCCAACAGAGCCCAGTGCTCAGAAAGGTCAACTGAGGGCAGAACATATATTTTCTCCATCTCTTAATCAATGTATTAAGGCCTTCTAAACCAAAATCTTCACTTTAATAACTAAAAAAGCCCAAGTTTCTTAAATGGTCTGTTCTATTCACTTAGACTACTGTATTTTTGTTGCTATTACTGTTCTACAAACTGAATTGATGCTGCCAGTCAACACAATTTTCATATGATCATCCTAATGATCCTAAAATGTTAACCTAAAAGTGTTGAAATCCCAAACCAGTTCTCAACACTATGATAACAACTAGACTGACAGTACTGAGCTCTCAGTTGCTATTTGCTAACTCAATATTAAGGGATCACTGGGTATCCCTGCTGCCATCTCCTCCCGTTAGCACACAGCAGTGACTACCACCCAGTTGCCAAGACATTCACAATTTGCAGCAGGTACCTTATACCAATCAGTAATGACCCCATTTTTCCAGACAAACAAAGAGCAAAGAAATAAAGAGCACAAGCAACAGACTGCGGCACATTTTAATGCTGTTACAAGTATCACTCAGAGTTTAGCATGCATTAACATTAATCAGTCCTTTGACAGCGCTAACCTTATTTCTGCTGTTGTAGTTATAGCAACAAATTAACAACTTGCCTAGACTTCAGCAGAAAGACAAAATTGTTCAAACCCGCCATCAGAGTTTAGATTGATCTCAAAGGCAAGCATGAACAGATCCATTCATCATATTAATATCACCAATTCATTATGTCAATTATTATTTTAATAAAAATTTCTCAAAACACTGGCTGATGTAATGTTTAACTAGTTCTTAGTACTACATGGTACTAGTTTCTAGGCACTGTCTTAGCTTACTTCAGATTCTATATTTCAGTTATAAATAGGCCATCCTTCCTCCTTTGAACTATTACAGACACAAGTCAGTAAAATCAAGGTTTTTAAAAGTCTATTTATATAAGGATTGACTACAGCCAAGGAAACGGTATTCCAAATTACTTCCATACTGCTGCTTTTCTTATTACACAGAGACAGCTAAGCAGTCCTAAACCAATGACAGACTTTAACCAAAACCCACGTTCATGCACTCACATCTAACAGAGAAATACACTTTCTCAAGATCAAGAAAATCCTACAAGGCATCTGCTGAATCACTGCACCTCCCTGAATCGCATTCCCCACAGCAAACAGAACTTTAGACTTCTGTTTAATTACTCTCACTAATTTTAATAATTATGAAGAACTGCGGTCATATTTCAAGTGCTAAACTAAAAGAGAAAAAAAAAAAAAATCAATACAGAAAAACATTTTTGCAACAACAGGAAGAAAAAAAATTAGTGCTAGATTATTTTCTCTGCAGTCAAATGTTTGGTTCAAAGAAACCAGAAAAATAGGTGTTTCTGTACTGAACATGGCATCACAAACTGCTAGTTATTTTTTGTCCACATTAACCACTCCTTGTTAACAAACCCAAAAAAATTAATTATCTTTGAAAATAAATCCTTCTGACTGCTAGGGTGAAGGTGTACTGTTTTGTACTAGGCTTTTTAAATCATTTATTCCTCTATTCAAATTGTTGATCATTAAATATTCCTAGCAGGAAAGACTATATTACAGCAATCAATAGTGGCAGATAAACTATACTAAGCACATTTTTCCTCTTGTCATGGGTTTGTGTGGAGCCACTTTTTGCTTGGTAACAGGGGATGGAGCTGCAGTGCTGGCCCCAGTAAGCATTTCTCAAAACATCCCCTGGCTCTGAAGTGGACCCACCTCTGGTCCAGCTGGGCCAATCTGGCACTTCTACCATCATTATTTAAGGAGGGAAATCTGCAGCCAGAAGAGCAGGTGTATGAATGGCACAAGATGGAGGTGATCAGGTGGATCTCACAGTCAGAGAAGGAGGAAGGAAGGAGGAGTGCCACTCTGGAGACCCTCTGTGGCCCATGGAGGGCAATGGTAGGACTGAGAGCCACCAGCAGCTCCGTGTGAGTGCACCTGGAGTGGCAGGAGACAGTGTGAAGAGGCAGCCATGGCACAGGCCATGCTGGAGAGCCTGCGCGCTGCAGAGCAGACCCACACGAGAGGCAGAGAGGATGAATGCATGTCAGAGCAGCCCATGCAGGGCTGCCCGGTGTGTGAGGGATCCTATGCTGGAGTAGTCCATCTCCCTTGAGGTGAGTGAGACAAATGTCAGGAGCCAGGAGTCTATTCAGGAATAGACTGACTGAAACCTCCACTCCCTGCCTCCATGAGCCATTCACATGTGAAAGAGGTGGAAGACACTGGGCTCCAAACCCAGGAAAAGGGGAGGGGTGGGGGGAAGGTGGTCTTAAAGGGCTGCTTGTGCTCTTTATCATTGTACCACTCTAGTGTTTTCTGTTTATTATGTTTTGGGGTTTTATGGTTTTGGTTGGTGGTGGATTAAATCAATTTTGGTTTCTTCCCCATGTTGAGTAGTCCTATCTGTTTCGCCTGAGACTGTAAGTGGAAACTGAGCCCTCTCTGTCCTTCGGGGGTTCCACAGGCCCTTGGTACTTATGGCTGATCATGGTCCTTTGTTCCTAGATGGGCATAAACTATGTCACCTCTTTTGTTAGGTTCTGCTTAAGATGACTTAACCAGCCCAGCAGAGTCTAAATTTCATTTTCTGTCCCTATTCATAACATTCAATAACTGAGCTATGCATCAGACTTTTTACTCACAGTCGGACAATTTACTCACTGCACTGGCTGTCCCAGGAAAGACTATGGAACTTAAGAGCAATAAGCTTAGCATAGCCCAATTTGCCTGATTCATCACACATAGGCTCTCTGCCCAAGATCTGTAGGCATCAAACAATCTTAAACACCTGGTTTCCTATGGCAAACTTTCAGATGACTAAAGGAAAGATGTCCAGTTACAACAAGATATACAGTAGTGAACCCTCTGCATCAGTCAGTTCACAGTTAAAAGCCAAGACCAGTTTGAGAAATGGTGATTCACAGTCACTAAATTCACATATTCCATATTTGAAAATATACTTCTGTTACATAACAGGAGTTAAAAGTTTTTCCTATTCAGCTCTACTGGCAGTGATAATACGGCAAGCAGGGTGAAATATTCTGGTTTAATGCAGTGCTGACAGTTCCAGAAAAGAAAATATATTTGAAAACTCTCCTGTGTTATGTCAATGACAATCATTTCAGGTTAATTGCATGCTGGGCTTTTTTTTCATTTTAAGCATACAGTAACACTTGCTAAATTATGTAATTATATTAGTGACAGATAAAGTGTATACTGTAGTTTCTCAAAAGTTTAAAGACATCATGACCTACCATTCCCTGAATCTTCTCTATTTGAAAAAATATCCTATATAGAATAACTATCTTGCAAAATTTGCTAGTGTGAGATGCAATCAGAAAGCCCTTAGAAACAGTAATAAGTGAATAAGAGATTAAAAAAGATCCACTTTTACAAGCCAAATTTTTGGATTGATAAATCTATTTAACTGACCTCTTTCTGAAAACAATGAGGAATTGAGGTTCACTGTCAGAAAGCCATGCATCAAAAAATATTCTGAAATTTCTATCCTTTTTCTTATCTCCATCTCTGTCAAGTCACATCTATAAGCAAGTTTGAAGTAGAAAGAATAATATGTATCAAATAAATCACTTTGTTCTCTGTCATCTCAAAGGAAAAGGAAGATGCTGAATACATTTCTACTTTTAAGTACTCCATCTAAAACTGAGCTGCTGAATCATTATAATTACAGTATCATCATATTGTTAGCTGAGTATTAAATTGTTATATAGCATATTATGATACTAGTTATTATTACACTATTGTCTCAATCTATTTGGAACTAAAGACATTCTTGTAATTCGAGAAGGTGCTAAGCATCCAAGTAGCAATCAAAAGTTTTCACTAAGTTTTCCTTTGACAAGGATGTTATGTCCTTAATTTTTGCTTTATTTGACAAGATAAGTTAACTCTTTCCATATCAACATGGAAGATTAGTGCTTTAACAAAACTAAATTAATAACAACAGGAGTAAAACTGCCTGTATCTCACTGCCCAGGAGAGACTCAGGTACTTTGAAGAGTCAGTAAAAAGCACTTACCACACCAATTCCTTCAAAAGCAAATATTGCAGTCCCAAAAAACAGTGGGTATTTCTTCCAGCCAACCACAGGAGGCAATTTTTGAGGATCTACTATATCCTGAAGAAAACAAAGCAAACGAGTGCTATGTAAAGCATATTGGCTGCTCCTACAATTTTGACCAAAGCATTATGTTATAGGAAAGAAAACTCAGAACATGATGTAGTGCTGTATGCATTGCTATTTACAGTCCCTGGTTTTCCTCCCAAACTTAGTCCTTTACACACATTTACAGTCACTTGTAAACATGTACACCTGGACACCCACTCACAAACAGACACTTGCAGATATATTTTTTCCAGCATCATACTACCAACCCTAGAAATTTTCACATTTAAAGTATTACACTGGTGTATACAAGTAAGCATCAATTAAAACAAAGGGGAAAGCTCACATCTCAAGCTTCTGCAAACGTAGGCTATTCTCAGAGTATTGCATTTTCTAATCTGCTTTCATACTGCACAAGTAGTCTTCATAACCACAAGGGACAGTAAAAGAAAATCTTTTTAATGAAAGCTGAGTTCCTGCAGAACAATTAATTGCTCTCTATCACTGAATTCCTGCAGAATAATTAATTACTATCTCCTCCAATCTTTTATATGTAACTTCTCCTGCTTCTTTGCCCAGCCAATACGCCTCACTGGATTTTTTTCCTTACTCCCCATCCTCCATTTCCCACTCAATTCATACACACTCATGTGAAAGCTTTCTCAAACAATAGTGACACACATCTCTTATCTACTTCATATATGCAAAAGTGTCTATCACTCATCGCTTTTTAAAAAATGGTAAGAGAGAGAAATGTAGAGGTATTCTACATATGAATTTTTTTCAGCCAGTTTAATTTATTCCAATATTAAACGTCTCCAAATATGAAGAACAGCAGCAACTCAGAAAGCACAGCAACTATCCAACTTCTAAGGAGATGGAAGTCAGAAATATGTATTCTTAAAGGGTAAGGCTTAGATTTTTTTCCTGACCATGCTGGAGAAATACTAGAAATAAACATTGCTGTTGAAACTGTTCTTCCATGGTCAATCTTTTTGTTGCAATATTTTTATTATCTTAAGTGCAGTAATAATACCCTTTCCTTCAAAAGTACTGCAAAAGTCTGTGTTTAAAACATGCCTCAAATATTCAGGCACATTAAATTAAGATGCCTCAATTAAATACAAGATAATACTGTCTCTCAGAAACTGTCAATCAGTAAATATATCTACCATATGCCAACTGCCACATGCAACAAATACAACTTGCCACACTGAAAAAGAAGATACTGAACTTTTTTATACTCACTCTAACAATGTACTGGTAAATGATCACCAGGCTGACAGCCATAGACAGATTGGCAAGGAAAGAAAGCAAGGACAGCCTCTTAAGGTCACGAATAAAGACTAGGAGGATCATGAATGGCAGGAAACACAGCATGTATATTCGTAAATCAGTACTCTTTTTCTCAGAAGAGCTGCTGGTGGCACTGACATTTACAGAAGCAGTCTTGTTTTCCAAGAATCCTTCGTGGACCTGTAGAAAAAACAAACAAAAACCAAACAAATGTGTTAAACAGTAGTAGTGCTGAGTATAGGGTCACATCACTGATTTTCTGCAAGGAAGTTTGTCCTTCTGCTTTATCTGCTGAGTGTTAGGTGTCCTGAGGATCTGTGCGCTCTCAGTGGAGAGAGGAAAACAAAGCACTTCTTAGCAAGCCCTCTTTAAGACAAATGGTGAAATCAGGATCTGAAAGTGTCTTTATCCCATCACTGACTAAAGAAGAAACCCACATGAGCAGTTTAGATCAGTTTCCTTTCAGAAAAGGAGAGTTTGGTAAAATGAATGCAATTTAGGTCTAAATATTAAGAGTTTGAATTTTCCTATAGACAGTAAGGGGATCAGATGTCCACCTGCTACTGTACCTGAGTTTGGTGACTAAGAATCTTATGACGGAGTCTGGCCCTATTCACAACTCCCATGGGTTCTTTTGCAAAAATGTTAATGTGGCTACAACTGCCAAAATTTGTTTTGTACAAATATAGTCTGTGTTATGGGGACACCACCAACCAAAATATCAAGAGTTGGTGGGTTTCTGCTTGCTGCTAAATGACAACAGTTCTCATCCATTTGTTTCAAATCTTATCATACCCTTTCCCAAGGAGTGCATCCTTCCCTTCTCCCTTCCATTGCATTTGCCATTTCACAAACCAGCACATGGCTGTGCTTAAACTATTCATGCTGCAGGAAGCCTTTGTCTTGATGGCTACAAAAAGATACCTAGACAGTAGGGGAAAAATTCCTAAAGAAGTGTCTGACTTCTAAGTGTTAGGCAACCAAGTACTATAGCCACTGTCTTATTATAGAGTTGAAGTCGGAGGAAGAGTGTATAACTCTGCAATCTCAGGGAGTGTACAAGCATTGAAATTCTTAAATGTTATTACTCTTATCACATAGTTCACAGGCATGATCCCAAAACTGATTATTTCAATATGATTTGTTGTTTAAAATGTCAGTTATTATCTGTTCAAGTGAAATAAAATGATCACAGATACTGCCTCAAGAATCCAAAAACATTAAGCTGTTGCAATAAAAGGGGCAAGTATTACCTTTACAATGTAAATTTTTATGTAGCCACAGCAGTCCTAAGCAAGCACAACAATTACCAGTAATTAATGGCATCTTTTTTTTGTTTTATAGGTCACAGAAACTCGAGGCTGTTAATTTTTTACTATAAGGAAGAGAACAAAGTAGAGAAAAGAGAACAGGGTGGAGATACAGTAGGCAACCAAGGGATCATTAGCACTATGAGACTTTCATGGGGTAGAAGGAGTTAATTGATACTATAAAACTAAGTGTATGTAAACCAAGTCATGTAAATTGGCAAGTTTACCAAACCTCAGACTTCACAAGTCTAGGAAAAACAAAAAAGATTGCACAGTTAATTTTAGTTCTTTTCTCTGTAACAGAAAGCACTAGACAGATTTTTTTTCATTATGGAAAAGGGAAAGATAAAAGACACAATTCTGTAACCACAAGTTTTCCAGACATCTCACTATCAGTCATTATGGAACAATAATGGTTCTCATCCTTGCAAGAATCTGAAGTGTCACAAGACATTAAACATCTGTTTGTTTTCATTAGGATAACTTTTAGAAAGCTATGAAGAATTAAACACATTTAGAACTAAATTCCAGTGAATTTACACAGCTACAATATCTCCACTTTGCCAAGCAATGTGTCAAACACTTAACAGATTTACTTCGCTAACGCCACATGAAGTAAAGCTCTCTGTAGATTCCTGCTTTTCCACCATACTTAAAACAGAAATGAAGAACAAGCCCTATAAATACAGCCACATGTGTTTACTTGCTCACACGCACTCACAGGTAGCCAGAGCTGTTCTGCACACAAGGACATCTAAGAGGGTATTCTAAGAATTACAGTGTGATTTGTGCATGTAGGTCTTGTTAAAAACCTAACTTACAATACATCTTTAACCTAATGTGCCTTCGATTTAGGTAAATGTCTGCAAGACAGATGAGCTATTTTTGAAAAAAAATTATTTATTCCTAAAAAAATTACTTCAGAGAGGACACAGTCCAGGTTGTAAAATACATTTTTAAAACACCACAGTATAAACCAGCTTCCACTCAAATCATTTCAAGCATTCAACTACTTCTATTTTTATACACAAAGCTCAATAAAATGTTCCTAAAATCAGAATTATTTTATTTTTTTCTGTTAATACCACCAACTTCTAACTAGACATTCAACCAGTGTTCACTGGCTAATAAGGCTGGAAAACACAGAATACAATATTCTACATAATTCTAACAGTTAAGATTAGGTCTATTGTGATATGCTACTCTGATGATGGGCTTTAGATCAGGTCACATCTCTGTGTTGTGTTAGGCAAGAGTGGTCACAAAAATTAGTCTTTTTAATTACCTGCTTCAGTTTTCACAAAAATATAGAAAAAGCACAGAGCATACTGCACACACACAGCTGCACACAAACTGTCCACAACCATCACCAGATGAATGAATTTTGATGCAGAATCAGCAAAACACAGCCCACTAAAGTTATCAGACTTTGACTGCCTGACCCTAGCTTCCCACCTCCCACTTGCACACTTCAAATAGGAGTCACACTCCTACAATAAACCACAACACTGTAGTCTGTTTTACAACACTACCCCAGCATTCACCAGAAGAAGGAAACAGAAGCCAAACAGATCCTCCGGCAGGAGCCTGCATCAAACCTCAATCCTTGATCTTTTCTAGTTTAAAGAAAGAAGTCAGGGCATCCTAGACATTCTAGCTGAGACGAAAAACAAATATTAATACCTTAACCTGCTCATCACAGATTAATATTTTGAGTAAACAAGACATGTAATCACAGTTGTCTTTGTGAATTTTGTGGAACTAACATTTATTCCAGAGCTAGAGTTGCAGCTTTGGGGTAAAAACATACAAGCAGTAGGTGGTTTTATTAGCTGAGACAGTCTCCCTGTTGCCCCTTTCTCTCTTCCATGCAATCTTTCACTTCAGTCACTTTGCCATGTCATGTCTCCTATCTACTACACAAAACACAGTATTCTCAACAGTCTTCTCCCACTACTTTCATCCAAAAATGGAGGTTTGGATTCACTGAATCATAGAACGATTTAGGTTACATGAGACCTCAGGAGGTCTATAGTCCAAATGTTTGCTCACAGCTCTATCAGCTGTGGCATCAAACCAGAATGTTCCTCTCCCTATCCTCCATTTGGGACCAGAACACTTCTAAGGATGGAGACTGCACACTCTCTTAGCAATTGACTCCAGTGCTTGACTGTCTTAAAGCTTTTGTTTGCCTCAGGTCAGAAACTCCTGTGTTATTTTATGACTATTTTCTCTTGTCCTCCCTTAAGGGCTTCATTCTATTTTCTAGACAACCTTTTGGCAGTCCTGGGGGCTGCTGTTAGGTCCTCCAAAATCAGCTCTTGTCCAAGCTGAACAAGTTCAGCTTCCCCACTTCTAACAGGGCAAATGTCTCAGCTCTGATCATTTCAGCAGACCTCCCCTGAGCTCAGTCCAGTTTGCCAATGACTTTCTGGTATTGGGGATATGAAAAAATTGACTGAGTCCTCTACATGTGGTCTAAAAAAATGCAAAGTAAAGGATGATAATATCTCTCCTCAATCTACCAGAAATTCTTCTCTTCATACGGCCTCTCCTCAGCTCTGACGGACTTCTCCACTCTGTATGGTCTTTCAAAGACTTCTGGTTTCTCCTAGCAATCTCAGATACAGCCCATTTCCTCCCAGATTCCCTCCTACCTCTTTATCTTCAGAGTACAACAGTGACACTACTTTAACCAGACTTCAACAGTCGAATAATTTCTTAGTCTCTTTCCATGTCACTATATGAAGGCATTTTGTAACTCAGAAAATGGAACACACCTTATTTATGTCTGATAGCCTTTACCATTGTGAGACTTGACCAACTCCATAGGATTATTCTGCTTTAAGTCTTTAGACAGTTAAAAGAAATAAAATCAGAGTCCCACCTGAAACAGCCCTGCTTCCCTAAGTCTATCCTACAGAGGATTATGGCTTTGCATAGAGAAAAAACATGTGAAATGGTTAGTTAAGTTCCACTTATCTTCTAATAACTGCTGAAAGTGCACACACTTATCTCAGGCTATTTTAGAGATCAGCTTGCCATCAGAGAAAGAGGTTACTATGAACTATTTTCCTAAAGAAGGTGACATAATCTGAAATATCATTGGAATATCAGTTAATTTAGACAAATCTTTTCATTTATCCATCCAATGGATCCTACTCTTGAAAAAGGCATACATACATACACTTTTTTATATGTCACAGAATCCATTAAATACTGTTCAGCTTCCCATCAGAACATATCTTCATTTTGTTCAATGCTTATCATGACTCTACCCAAGAGTTCCACAAACATTTCCCTAAAATACATAAGGATATATCATTATGTTTTTAGAAAGGAAGTGCACAGACACTGAAGTCAGTTGCATGGTGACTACGCAGGCAAGTGAAGTCCCCAGTCACAAGGTGACCCCCATCACAATTCACTTCAGTTATTTTGGCATTCACTTATATGATGGTGTGATGTCTGAAACAGCTTTCTTTACAGGAGTGTTTCACCTAATGTCTCATTTACACAGCTCAAGCACAGTATCCATCAACTTCAGCTGTATCCAAGAAGAACACTTGTGCAAATCAGGTTAACAGATTCCTTATGTCAGGCACTCAGAAAATAACTAATGCACAACTAATGACTGCAGAAAAATCAGTTCAACTGATGAATACATTTCTTATAAGAACCATCTCAGAAGCGAGAAATAATTCTATTTGCCTAGTCTCTTCAGTTGAGATCACAGCTGCCCAAAATTGTCTCTTTCTGTCACACAGTCTATGGACTTTTCAACACCTAGTGGGATAAAAACCAAGAGTCTTTGAGCTCATTGCTTCCTTGTAATTTCTTCCTTACTCAACTTGGGAGTAACAGACAGTACAACAGCCAAGGCCAGATATGGTACAAAACCAATATGTTATCAGGTAGATAAAAATTACATTGTAATCCTGTAATTTGGCATGAAAAGGCCAAAGAAAAGTTTTACAGTTCATTTAGTTCTGGTATTTCGTTATTACTCAGTACTCAACTTTCAAACTACACATTTTTCATGCTTCTAGTTTTAAGTCCAAGTACAATTTCCAAAGGGCGAGGGCTGGGGGTGGGAGGAGGCAGTGGATAATCAAAATTCCATTAGGTAGCATCCCACTGATGGGTCATCCTCACAGTCCTAAAGATCTAACAAAGTGCTCCCACACAAGAACGACTTGTGTAGCATTTTTTCAGCTTTATCAGCATACAATGAGAAAAGGACACTTTTCCAGAGAACTCCACAAATATTCAAGAGCAAGATAATAAATGCCAAGACTCTTGACTTAAGATCTTCCGTTGCTCAAGCAGAAAAAGCAAAGTAACTATGGTATGAAAAGGGATCATGCTCTTTTGGGCACAGATTGTTTTCTCTATCCCAGTGTCTTCCTACTTGAATCAACCTCCATCTCTTGCTCCAGTTTTACTATTCTTTTCCAGTTCTATACACCTTCATCTGCAAGACTCATATTTGCATGCTGCCAGACTTAACCAGAACTCTCTCCACCAACTGCAGTTTCTTTGGTGCCCCAGGAAAATATTCCTTAGGAAGAACTTCGTTTGAAGTGTGGTATAACTGAATATAGAGTCTTGTAGCACAAGTTATCTGGAAAACTGTAATACAATGCAGTCAACAGTATTATAATCTCACAGACACTAATCAGAAAAGATTTAGCACCAGAAGCTATGCTGCCCATCCATTAGCGAGAAGAGTATATCAAACCTCTCACAGAAATCAAAAGATTAAATAAATCTTTAGACTCGTGTGCACCACTGTGTGTCTAACTAAATATTCACCTCAAAGTAATGTGGACTAATGAATTGACCTGCCAGAGCTATACTAAAATGCTTTGTTGGTGTTTTCTATTCTGACAAAGTGGAGCAAGAAACTATGAAACTAGTTTCAACTGTGAATATCAAAAAGAAATTAACTCAGTGGACTTTTCATTGGTTATGGTGGGCTGTTAGTTGCCATGCATCAACACACAAACGTAATAAGAGTATGGAACATAACGCAGAGGTATTGTTTAAGGAATCGTATTAATAACATTTTTATTATATTTTTCCTTTATCTTAGTTCCCCACTCTCTCATTCTGTCTGCTCACATTCATCCCTCCACTTCCCCAAGTAACTAACAGTACCAATTTGTGTTCTTTGGTGCCCTCTACGGGACAGATTTAGAATCGTAGAATTCTAAATAGATTCATGGAATCGTTTCAGCTGGGAGCTCACCGAGTCCAGCTTTGTCCCAGCCCTGATAACCACTAGACCATTTCCCTAAGTGCATCCACCCGTCTCTTAAACATCTCCAGGGACGGTGACTCCACTGCCTCCCTGGGCAGCCTGTTCCAATGACTGACAACCCTTGTAGCAAAAAAATTCCTCCTCATATCCAGCCTGAACCTTCCCTGATGCCACTTGACGCCATTTTCTCTTGTTCTATTGCTTGGTACTAGGGAGAACAGACTGACATCCCACCTCTCTATAAGTTCCTTTCAGGTAGTTGTAGAGGGTGATAAGGTCTCCCCTGAGCCTTCTCTTCTCTTCTCCAGGATAAACAGGCACAGATCCCTCAGCTGTTCCTCATGTGAGATGTGCTCCAAACCCTTTAATAGCTTGGTAGCCCATCTCTGCATCCTCTCCAGCACCTTAATGTCCTTCTTGTAAAAAGAGTGGCCCAAAACTGGACACAGTACTCAAGGTGTGGCCTCATCAAAGCTGAGTACAGGGGAGTGATCGTCTCCCTACACTGTTCATGACACAAGTCAGGATGCCATTGGCCTTCTTGGCCCCTGGGCACACTGCTGGCTCATGTTCAGCTGCTGTCAAACAACGCTGCCAGGTCCTGGCAGCTTTCCAGCCACTTCTTCCCGAGCTTGTAGCACTGCTGGAGGTTGTTGTGGCCCAAGTACAGGACCCAGCACTTGGCCTTATTGAAACTCATGGCATTGGCCTTGGCCCAGCCATCCAGCCTATCTAGAACTCTTTGTAAAGCTTCCCTACCCTCAAGCAGATTGACGCTTCCACCCAGCTTGGTATCATCTGCAAACTTACTAAGGTTGCACTCTAAACACTCATGCAGATCATTAATGAAGATTTTAAACAGGAGTGGCCTCAATACTGAGCCCTGGGGGACACCACTTTTGACCAGCTGCCAACTGGATTTAACTCCAGTGACCACGACTCTTTGGACTTCACCATCTAATCTGTTTTTCATCCATCCAAGACAAGAATAATCAATTTCTCTAAGAGAACACTGTGAGAGAAAAGCTGCCAGGAAGAAATCACAGTCTCCTCCTTCCCAGAGGACAGAGCATAGGGCAAAATGAATCAAATACAGACAGAAATGGGACTTCTGAATTGCTGCATTTAATTCACCCACAGCGTACCTGTCATGGCTCTCTGCAACCACTGCTTCTGCAGATGTTGCTTTCTGTAAGATCTTTCAAGCTTTCTTCAGGAAAGCAGCAATGGGATTCCTGGAAAGGTTTTGGGATTTTTTTTTCCAAATTTACACAAGGCGAGGTCGGTTAGTGTTCAGTGTTGCCTTTTGCTTAAGTTTAAAACACATACATAACTGATTGAGCAGATAGGTATTGCATAGGGAAGATTTCAATTCAAACTGACATGACAAAGGATGTAATAGAAATCCCCACTTCAGGCCAGCAAAAGGACATCATATGTAAAATAGGGTTTTTAAGTATTGAGAAAGATTTTGACAGTGGCACTGTAGTTTTTACAGTTGGTTTGATTTTTTTTTCTTTCTCAAGATGCAGTTTAAAGAGCCTCCAAACTCACAAATTCTCCTCATCTTCATAGGATCGTCATCTGTAAAACTTGAACAACCTTTAAACACAACATAAATATCTGCAAGAGGAGAAAAAAAAAACATACTACCTTCTATGTACTAACTGCCCAAGCAGATAAACTTCTTCCTCACTAAATTAAGCTGTGCTAAGACACTTTTGTTCTATCTTTTGGAGAGACTAGGAGTCCACATGGATGATTAATGCTCAGTTATCTGCCATATCTTATCCTTCAGCAACTTCACTAATTACAGAAGTACACATCTAGATAAAGGCTCAGATTCATCCTCATTATCTTTATGTCAAGTAACTAACCATATTCTTAAGAGCAGAAAACACAGCAGAGTACATCGGAGGAGTCCTGGCATCTTAATCAGACCATGGAGAATAGAGCACCACACTCTCAAAGTGCCTGTGGCTCCTATCTGAGCAGCCAAGTCATGCTGGCCGACCTCCCATGGACCACCTGCTCAGACAAACTGCTCACTGCATCTGCTGAGTGTACAGAGAGAAAGGACCAGCAGACATCAGAGACCTCAACAACAGAAAAATCTCCAACAATGAGAAAAAGAAGAGGTTAGAATGAAAGGAGAATGAGAGACACAAAAAAAAACAAACCCATGAACTAAAGCTGGAGTAGTTGTCATGAAAAGAATAGGCCTGGGTTTGTTTGCTTTTGTCAGTGACAGATGCTTGTGAGGGAGAAAAGAGATAGTTGAGTTTTATTGAAAGATTTGAGGGTTGCTTAGGATGTGTTCAGCCATTTGTGGTTGTAGGGAATCATTTTTACTTTTTAATTGACTTTTTCCTAAATAGAGCCTAATGAAATATTTTTTGACAACCTTAAATAATCAACTTGCACAAATTAATCACAGTACTTCTCATAATTAATACCAAATCTATTTTAAATCTATAACATAGATTAAACGTAAGTGTTTGCATGTGTTTAATACTACATATTAAAAGTATAATACCATTTACAGTGAAACACTTGAAATGTTGCATTTCATTAATATCACAGAGTACATACTATGCAGGGTTTAAACACCTATTCCATATCAAAAGTGAAAAAATATTGCACAAAAGGATTAAAATTCAACCTTAAGAATTGTGAAAAATCAATCTGATAAGGAACAATAAAGGATTCTCTAGGTAAGCAGAAAAAATCTGTGCACAAAGAAAAACCAGAATAATTGCCATGGATCACCATGGATAATAAGTCAATCATGAGTTAGGAAAATTACCATTATACTTAAGTGTCAAGTCTAGAATATGATCTGCAAAACCTGTAAAATAACCCTTCAGCTCTATTAGTCACAAGCAAAACTTCAACCAGAGCAGTACAACCAACTTCAGAGATAAAAGTTGGAAAAAGAGATGTGACAAACTGCAGAGTGTTCACAGAAAAGCAAGAAGAATTATTAGACTCTAATCAGGTCTCCCTCTATTAGATAGAGGGGACAGGTGATAAAAATATTGAAAAACATAAAAGGTATCCGCAAAAATCAAAAGAACAGAGCTAGAGCTAGAACATGAAGTAACACCAATAAGAAATTCTATGATTCTACAAAGAGCTAGCTGTCTAACAGGTCAGAAAGCACTGGAACTGACTACTGAGGAGGCTGCAGAAATTTCAATGTCAGACATTTTTAAGAACAAAACTCAGGATTGGTTTAGATATGATGGATTCTGTGGCAGAAGAAAACATTCTAGAAAAGGGAAGAGACTAAACAACAACCAAGGAAATATTTTGGTTACATGAAAATGGAAGAAATATGACCAGGATGAGAAAAAAAATGGAAGTCAGCAGAAGGCCTGACCAAAAAAAACGATAATCCAGGGACAACTGACCAGTTTCAGACTTATTTTCCATCACTTCCATTGATTTTTAAATTAATCAAATGAAGCAGAGGACAATGAAGCCACAAACATTTGCAAAATATATTATTTCTTTTCACTTTGCCCATTGCTTCTTTTTCCAAAAGCTCTCTCCAATTCATGTTTTACAGCTACTTCTGATGGACTTGTTAACAACAGGAAACAGAAGCAAGGAAAAATTAATCTAAACTCATAATTGTTTCCATACAGTAACATTACTCACTTGTTTAACATTTTCTGCCAAGAACACAATATAAACGCTACAAAATCCCAGCTGTGTTATCACTAGAAAGAAGTCCACGATGTACCTGAGGAAGAAAGAACAAACTGACATTATTATCTTAGGATGCAAACAGTTAGTCCATTTCTGCCTAATATGCAATTACTGCTTCTTTTTACAGTAGTAAACAACGTTATCCCACTCCCTTAATCATCTTGGTGGCCCTGTGCTGAACTCTCTTCAGCAGCTCCCTGTCCTTCTTGAACTGAGGGGCCCAGAACTGGACACAGTATTCCAGATGCAATAAATTCTGTTGTTGTCTGTTAGCCCCTAACACAGTAGTTTTCCACCAGTATCAGAGATGACATGTCTCATACAGTCCGAATTACAGAATCATAGAATGCTAGGGGTTGGAAGGGACCTTTAGAGATCATCTAGTCCAACCCCCCTGTAGAAGTTTCAGTAATTCAAGATAAACATTTTCACATCTTACTGAGTCTAACCAACTACACATTCAGACGCTGTGTCTCATTGAAAAACCACTCTGTAACTATGGTTCAGATTAGTTTTTGAAAAATGTTATACACAGTGGTGGCCTGAAGACATGCTGCAGCGATACTGTGCTAGAGTGGCAAAGATCTGCCTCAGAAAATGGATTTTCTACAGTGTGTCTAGAAATTAAATTGCCATTTGTTGCTTGGAACTCTGGTGCATTACAGAACGGTCGTTACGTTTCACTACAAACCAATTTTCCCTCTAACTGAGCTCTACTCCATTCCTTTGAAGTCATCACAAAAAGATCTTAAAAGATTAACTCACTTCTTCCTTATTCAAAACAAAGCAATAGCCAAAACATGATGCAAGATGCCGCATCCTTGAAAATAAAAAGATCAAAAAAATATTCTTCCTCAAATGAGGAAAAAAACACTTTAAATTAATGCTGAACAACATGTCTTGAGTTTTTTAGTTTCACTACTGTGGAGTCACACCATAAACTCCATAAACAGCTACACAGCAACAAAAGGCAAAGAAAAAAAACACACTTTTTTTAAAGAGAGGGCGAAAGTATTTGACAGACAACAAGCTATCAAAATCTGCCTGTCATTAATGTAACATATAGTAAATATTTCTCCATTATTTGTATGCTATGTTTAAATAGGAAGCAAATAATTGCTTTGCTTCCTTTCAGAATAAATATATTGAAGTAATTCACTTCTGCAGTGCCAAACTGTTTAAAGAGAACTCTGATGTAGAGAAAATCTGTTTACAGTAAAAGAGAAGGAAAACTTAAATTACTTCACTACATTAGACAATACAGAATGCACTTGTTTGTAAAACATCTCTTCCTATATTATTATGCAGAATTCAGTTCTTCATAGCTCTTGTAGGCCTGAAAATTGAATCAACTAATAGAGAGAGTCCTCCCATGTCACCACTACTAGCTGGCTGCAGGAAGTAACAAGACTGCATAAAAATATTTCGAGCACAGAGAACACATACTGAAAGCATGTAAAACCTTAGTAAAAAGGAAATCTAACCACTCCAAGTGGAGACATAATTTTTAATAAGAAATTTATTAAATTAAAATCCAAATGCCAACTTACCGTCCCCAAGAAGCTCGTTTCTGAAGAGCAGCCAGGGGCCCAGCTTCCATGGCGTAACTAACTGTATCACTATACCCTAGTGAGGACTTTTTCATCCTGAAATCAAAGAGTAAAGAAAGAACAGAGTTACTAGAAACTATGAAAGCCTATACCCCTGCCTTGAAAATGTTTGCGTCCTCCCAGGATTAAGTATATTAAGTAATCACTTCTGGCACCATTGCTGAATTTTAGAGGTATGGTTTGGGCTTCTCTCTACAAACATGTGAACCACAATGCTGTATCAGCTAAATCAGCTTCTTACAAAATAACTTTCTTGATAAATTAATCCAAGATCAGATTCTTATCTTAACAAATTCATCTCAAACCTAGAAGTCACAAAGAACTCCAACAGGATTCAACAGATTTTCCTGGACAAGCAATCACAACTGTTTCAGTGATCTTAGTTTTTACGTACACCTTCAAAGGCCATTCAAATCTACACAGGAGAAAGTGAAGAATTCAGGAAGGACAGGATCCCTTCACAGTACAATATTGTATTGAACTCATAAGATAGTTCTTTCCTGCTACACGAACACAAATAGTTTTGTGTTTCTAATCAGTTTAAAAATTTCACTGTACTTTTAAAATACGAGACCCTTCCACTGCTTCTCTTTAACACCTAACAGTAGCATAATGAGGAAGTCATTATCAATCAAATCACTCTATCAAATTTGAGTAACTTCTTCTCCTCTAGTTTGTACATCTCACTTAGAGAAGTAGCTAGTGTTTAATCTGCTCACCAGCATCATTTTAGCATGTTCCTTCAGCACTACAATTCTGAAGAACCATATTGTCACAATGCAAAGAGAGCTCACATATAATCATGAAAAATATTAACAGCAGTTCTTAGCTTATCCTTTATTCCCATAAAGTAATTATAAGCTGGATATTTATAAATTGGACACTTTTCAAAGCTATGAAGGTTCAGCAGCTTTGAAGAAAAAGGACTAATGGATTGAAGCTAAGCAATTAAAACTGCAATGAGAAAAACCTGATTAACTGGGCAACACAAGTTAAACCAACTTCATTTTGTGTATGAGCAGAGAACAAATATTTTTCAATGCATTAAAGGAAGTGTTGCACACAGCATAGCTATCTTCTTTATGGTAGGAATAAGAACTTGAGTGTTGTTTTGTCCCAGTCTAAGATTCTGAAGGGAACAGAAGAAACTGCTACAGCATCAGGGCATTCTGTAGGCCAAAAGTCAGAAATAGAAAAGAACAAACAAACAAACAAGAAAATCAAACTCAGCAGCGGAATGAGTAGTTCCACATTTACCTCTGACACAGACAGTGGCTGCAACGTACCAAGATGTGCATACAGTGAACAGACATAACTCCTATGAACACAAGGCTGACTGGTCCAATCTGGTATGGAAATAAAAAGAAGGAGGACACATGAAAATATGACAAAATAAAACTTTACAGGCAAAAATTTCACATGGTATCACATAAATTATGAATTAAAATTTTTATGCAACTGGATATTTTCCCCCTCTCAGAGGAGGATTTTCTGCTGATGTTTTATGGCATTCCAACTTTTAGTTCACTACTTGACAGAAGGCTTCCCAGAAGTGATCAAGCCATAATACCAAATGGTCATGAACGACTTCACTCTTTTAACAGTTTCATCAAGATATTTGCCAAAAAATCTGTCAAGAGAGAAGACTGCATATACTGCACGATTCAAAACAGTGGTTTGAACCACTTTAAAGTGGCAGTGACAATAAAAGTTTATTTCTCTCACATTAGCAGACTTGATAATGTATAGTATAAAAAAACCCAAACACCACAACCCCGAGAAATTCTATTTCAAGTTACAGATAATTTTCCCATTAAATGTTTTGCTTCAGAGCAGAAGCTTGACCAAAAGTTTTCACAGTAAGTACTTGCTTTTTGTACATAACTTTCATTCTTAAACTGAATATCCTGTCATAAAGAATAACAGGATTACTTAGCCATAAAGTAGAAATTTCACTTGATTAAATTTACCCAGTCTTAGGAAATGTACTGTTTGTTACTCAGTATAAACAAGTTGTGCTATACCCTGATTCTGCAGAAACATAAGATTGATTTAACAAGCTGATGCTGCATCCTAGGACATATGATCTGGCTCCAGAGAAGTCTGGACAAAGATAACACTGTAACAAGAATTCCCATGAGACATCACAGGAGTCTGAGTGAATCAAAATCTTTCTTTTTTACAGACTAAGTTTTTGTTGTCACCAGAAAAACACTGTGGCTAAGCAAAAATATAGCACATTTCTATAAAGTCTTAGCAGTGAGGTAGTAACTTGAAAAAGAATCTCAAGTCTTCAGTACTAACTACACCAAACTGAAGACAAAAAATACAACTCAATTCCATTGAAGTTGGTAACAACAAACAAAAAGCATCAAGATTTTAGTCTTTCAGGCTCACACACATATCTTTCTACAACTCTTCTAATTTATGAGAAATAACTGAATGTTTACCACAATGCCAGCATTTTTTATTGCAAGTGGAAGACCAAGAAGCCCAGTTCCGATGTTCCCCTTGAGAAGATGGGTAAGTGTTTGTATAAATCTGAGGATAAAAATACAAGAAATTACATTAGAATTACATTGAGATGGGAAGGAGGAAATAAAACCTTCACCCTCTATCATTTACTGATAAATAGGCTGTGAGCCTCAACCACTTTAAGGCAGTCCAGCTACTTTAAAAAATGTCCAGCATATTCAAATAATGTTCTTATCCATCATTACATGTCAGCTCTCTCAAACAGAACAGACATGACTAAGCTTTATCAAAAGAAATACAAGTTCTTCTAATATCACACTTTAACAGACAGATGATTTCCAAAGTCTTCTGAAATTTCTTTAAGAAAAAATAAAATCTACCTTTAAACGGCGCTTGGATTTTGAGTGACTCAATCACTTTACAACATTTTACGGCCAATACATTGTTAATTTACAAAGAACACAGAACCTACCCTAAATGGGCTTCTCTTAGGCAGAACTATGCAAAATCCTGATGTATAGGCACAAAACTGTACTGCAGGTGCAACAAAATCCCTTGTTCATGAGAAACAAGTTGGAGGGCAACAAGTTTTAACAAGCTGATACTTAAGAGTAATACATACGTAATGCCTTCTTCATTGTCAAGCTGGTAATGTTTCTCAACTGGTAGAAAATCATTTTCATGCTCTTCATCTGAGATGCCATCTGAATTTTGTTCATTAATTAAAGGCTTCATTACATCCATGTCTGTACAACAGAGTTAAAACTACATTAGGAATAAACAAAGTTAAGCAGTTAAGATATGACTCAAATTTTCCATACCATGAGATTTACATGTATTATAGAACAATTTGGGCTAGAAGGGACCTTAAAGATCATTTAGTCCAAGTCCCCCTACCATGGGAAGGGACACCTTCCACTAGACCAGGTTGCTCAAAGTTCCATCCAACCTGATCTTAAACACTGCTAGGGACAGGACAGCCACAACCTCTGTGGCAACCCGTTCCAGTGCCTCACCACTCTCACAGGGGAGGAGAGTGGTGACCCTGTGGTGGTGCCCAAAGAAGACTGTGACCCTGTGGCCCACGATGGAGCAGGTCCTAGAAGGGGAATATTCTGCTCTTGAGGGA